>JAOCPT020585551.1:0-10480 GCA_026546935.2 Palythoa grandiflora | reverse complement strand
GCCGAATCTAATGCAAATGAGGTAGAACAATAGGAATTGCTCGTTAGCATTAGATTCGGCACATGTGAAGTTCGACGTTTGGCCCGGGCCTAAATTATCAATTGTTATGTGTGTGGTGTTGTTGAAATCACAAATAACAGGTGGCAATTTCGAGGCTTTTTCATCTCACCGGGAGCTTTAAGAGCTTTTATTTTCGTATAAACAAAGAGCTTGCCAGAAAAATTCTGTATTGACACTGACTTAATAACAGTTAAAACAAAGAATACACTCAGCAGAATGCTTCTCCAAAAAAAACTCATAAAACAGCGAGACAATATGAAAACATGTAGAAATTTCTTCTAAAATCTTTGGATCTTTACAATGTAAATTTTGTCATTTATGTTGTTCTTTCATCTTTCAAAGGATCTCATGAAAAAACGGTTATCGACCAAAACGTTGACATGAATTTCAGGTCCAACGAATCGTCGATTGTTTCTAGAGGAGCTACATTGTTTTTTGTTGAAGCTTGCATCTTTCTTACACTTGACTCCATGGCTCTAGCCGGGAACCTACTTGTTTGCCTTGCAATATACAGGAATTCCTCTCTCCGAACCGTAACTAATATTTTCATCCTTTCACTGGCTCTCACTGATCTTGTAGTATCAGTGGCTGTTATGCCGTTTAACACCATTGCTTCTTTTGCGAACGGGTGGATGTTTGGTTATTTGAGCTGCCAGTTAGTTGGTGTGTTTGCCTACGGATGGGCAGGAATTTCGCTTCTAACCCTCACCCTGGTCGCTGTTAACCGATATATAAGAGTTGTCCGCTCGCCCATCTACACCAAAATCTATTCCAAGAAGCGCGCTGTAATTATGGTCCTTGTATCATGGCTTGTCACAGCAATTGTCGTAGGTTTTATCTTTCCCCTTGCAGGTATCGAGTTTCAGACAACGAGAGAAAATCCGGCGATCGTCTCTCCTTCGTTTTCTTCCGACAATTCTTTTAAATTGTTTCACTATATACACATAGTGTACATCATTCTTCCAAGTGTTGTCATAGCAACATGCTATGTAAAAGTGTTTAACACCATAAGAAAGCACAATAAGACCGTTTCGACTTCCTTTAACAAGGCCGTCACGCCTACCTTTAACAAGGACGTCACGCCTGCCTTTAACAAGGACGTCACGCCTGCCTTTAACAAGGCCGTCACGCCTACCTTTAACAAGGACGTCACGCCTGCCTTTAACAAGGCCGTCACGCCTACCTTTAACAAGGTTGTCACGCAATTCTTTAACAAAGCTGTCACGCCTTCGTTTCATAGTAGCAACACTTGTCACGGTGTTGAAGAAGCTAGGATGACAAAGTTGTTAGCCGTTGTTCTCGTAGGATTTTACCTGTGTTGGTTGCCCGCGTTTCTGACAATAACGCTAAGGTTGTTTAACGCAATTGAGAAACGTCATGAAGTCTACTCAAACTTTTACTATTTATTCCCCGCCTATACAAGCAGCGTCATCAATCCTGTGATTTATGCAACGATGAGTAAACAGTTCAGGGCAGAGTTTACTAGCATACTGCGACTGAAATGAGACATTTCATAACTCCTTTCGCTCAAGTACAACCGCAACAGTTGCTGAACTGCACTAACCACCATCTTTGTTTTCCTCAATTGTAAACAAAGAGAAAGTGTTGCGGTAATTCTACTGTATAACTGTTCATTGTATAGTTGTTGCATGGTTGTAGTTCTGAAAACGGAATTTAGCTAGGGAAATCTTTTACAATACATTTCACACTTCAGAGAAGCATGATAGCGGCCGACGCTAATGTTGAATAAGACAGGGACGTTATCGTGGAAACCGAGAATATAATCATTTAAGTTGGAGGATGCTTAACTTCAGCCAAAATGCAATACGAACACATGTTAAGATAAAGGGTCGCCTGTACTTTTTTCATGACGAGTGAATGAACAGTTTTAGCTGTGTGGCGGAAGCGTGATTCGTGAATATACATTCTCGTCAAATTTTTGTGAACCAGGATTTCTGTATTTACATGCATGTGATTCGTGAAGCAACGACTTGTGCGAGATGGATTGTTATTATTTTTGAATATTTTTTTATCATTAAAACCCCGTAGACAGTGTAAAGACTGCCGAATAATGTATTTTGTGACCTGTCACAACGATTCTTTGATTTGGCCATGGATTGAGGACTGATAACTGAAAAAATACTGAGTGGCGTCTTTTAACTTATAAATTTCAAGTGTTTGATAATTCCGCATTTAGCGGAGCTATTCGGGGAGAGGTAATCAATTATTGAAAATATCCTTAACATTATGTGAGTACAATTCGTGTTAGTAAGAGAAAGAACAATTAAATTGCACCAGATCAGCGCGGTTGTCGAAGACTCTGCACACGCTTTGAGCGGAAAATGCTGTAAAAAGCAAATATAAGAAGTGCGTGCCGCGAATATTAATAATGTACCGAACTCGAAGTATTCTGAAACTTATTCAATAGCACACCTGGTCGCAAACAACGTCGGAAAAACTAATAAAACGCTTTTCTGTTCTAAAAATCATCCAATCCACCGGTTTTGCTGGTGAGATCAGCCAATCAGCGTACATTTTGTACCTGCTTGTGAAAATTTTGAAAACTGTGGACGACCCCTTAATTGGTCGGAAATCATCAATTAACCAGTTTTTATGTTTCATAATTATAAGTTGTGTCTTTGTTTTCGTCGACACACAGTCAGCCTTTTGTTCCACTTCTTACTCAGATATAAATCAGTCTGTCCTTTAATTTCTATGTCTTTGGTTAGTTCTACAAGTTCTGTATAACACACAGACACACATTTTCCCGGTAAATTTCTTTTCTAAAATCACCATCAGACTGGCATAGGTAGAAAACACAAATAATGCTGACCGCCAAATAATAGTGCTGTGAGTTGCAAAACGTATTGTTATCCAAAGCTTTAATTTTCCGTAAGTTGATATAAATTTTTCATTTTTATTCCTGTCCAAATAGTTTACTATTTACATGACGCAAAAGAAGTGACATATTCTGTTTAAAGTACAAAATTATTTATGCGTTTCAATCAGTAGTCACTTGTGTTTCAAAATAATTCGAAATACTAATAAATTTGTGTTTCTTGGAGACCAACTCATACCTTTGCAACTTATAGTTTAAACATTGTGTTTTTAATAATAACATTCAGAATTAAAACGCAATGTGCCATAAAAGCACAGCGGTTGGTTTAACTTTTTTTATGTGTAACTCAAATATTATGGAAGAGGTTGTCACGAATCTCAGTGCCAAACGTTTGCCGCTCAAGTTCTAGTCAGTAAGTAGGTTGGCTTTTACTTATATTTCCTTTTTTGTAATTATAACTTTTAATTAGTATCATCTTCTTTAGATCCATTAGATATAACACTAAAAGCAAGGTCGGTTTGTTTTATAAACACTACAAACGCTCATCGCAATAAATATTAACAACTAAGTTTTATTACTCCATTCTGCACAAGTTTGTTCGACCCAAATTGGCTTGATAACTTTGAAAACGAGATAGTAGCAAAAATATAAAAGCTTTGTCCAAAAAACATGTCACACAAAATGATGACAAAAGAAATAAAAAGACTTTTTAACTGGCATGCGACACGCAGCTTGCTTTAATTCACGGCCAGAGCTTGTCTTAATAATCGCAAGAAATTCTTTAATATGGTGACCGCCACAGGGATTCGATAATCTCTTGTTTGTATACATTTGTACACACTTGCTCATCGGCTGCGATTGAAAACACGTAGCCACGACAGAGCAGTGAAGTTTGTTTTAGAATGAAGCAAGTAAGCCGCACCGTTGTGTTTTAAGGGAGCATTATCTACCAAGGGGAGGGTATTTAAGTTTCTGGAGTGGAATCGTGAATTACAGTGGTTAAATTGAGAAGGAATCATGAATCATGTTGAAAACTTAGGAATCGTGAATTGCAAGAGACGGTTAAAATAAATCATGAATATCGGAAAAAAAATAATGAATAATGACTTTTTGGTCTTTAAAATGTCAGGAATCACGAATATCAAATGTCGGTTCTTGAAACATGCACATATAGGCAAAAGATTTGATACTTTAAACAATGCAGTCGCCTTCGCACTTTACACCGGTGTAACATAAAATAACTTAAGAAAAAACAACTGTTTTCTTGTTTAATATACACGCTTTTTTATAGGAACAACTTTATAACTGACAACGAGGCTCAAATATTGCCAAAATTTAAGAGCAATTTAAGAACAAGCTCAGGCTGAGGCTTGATAACTAGGAAACTATAGGGAAGTTTTTGTAGTAGAAAATTGACTAAAACTTAGCGATACAGCATAAAACATAAAAAGATTAACTGTAAATACTGCTCAACACACAATGAAGGTAGTTCGCCTAAATTCAGCGGTACAATACATGTTTCGCATTGTGCTTCATTTTCCAATACTTTGTTTTATTTAGTTTTTTCTTCAATAAAACCGCTCACAGAAATAAGAACAATTTAAGAATAAATTGAGGCTGAAGTCGCCAAGAACTGAATAGATTAAGAAGAATGAGCCTTGACAAAATTTACTGGTTCTTATAATGAAAAACGCGTGTGTTGCGTGTATCGTGTGTTTTATACGTTCAAAGGAAATTTTGCTATACATTGAAATGGCTTGTAATTGTATTCATATTAAAGCAATACATTAAATTGAAAATCAAAAGCTTTTAGTAATTGGAGAACCGTTTCAACTGGTTAAACAAGTATAAAAACGTCTAAAAACCACGAGAGCTTGAGCTGAACTAAAACGTTTTTGAACTTTTAGTTATTGATACCTGGACCCAATCTTCGATCCCCTTGTTGAGTGAGATTGAAAGATACTCGTTGAGTTTTTAACATGTTTATTACAAACTTCTCACTGAGCTCGCGCAGCTGGTGTTAAAAAGTTGCTAATTATAGGTCCACCGGCAAATCCCGTAATATTTCGAAAGTATTAATTGCTTCCACAGTAACACCTGACGTTGACTTAAAATTTCACTTAAAATTGCCGGTTAAGACGAACTTTCTATCAACTTCACGTGATTTGTATTTATTCATATATTACTTTTCTGCAATTCTGATTAAAAAGTCGTAAATGAATGAGAGTTGTTGTATAATTGCACAAGTCAAGTCTCTTCTTATTTACCAACACTGGCACCTTTTTCTATCCGTAAAGACTTTTAGGCGTAAATAAACAAATTCAATCTACCCAGAACAACAACCCAACTGACGAGGGCTCTCAGAGCAGAAACATGCATGTAGAGAGAGCTTGAGACAAGCAAATTAAGATTACAATAGTATCAGTGAGTGCAAAGCCGACATTAAGTAAAAAAAGAACTTTGAACACGATATATGATATACAAAAAATCCTTGCTAATAGTATTAACAACTTCTGGAATAACAACAAATTTAACAATAACACCTTCAAAAAGGAAATTTTGTTTCCGCCAATAGTTTATCAAATTTTGTCAGTTTATCGCTGGTATCGAAACATTTATCGCCCCTTGTCGCCGTCCTTAGATTTTGATGATTAAATTGTATAATTGCTTCATCTGGTGGCATTTTTTGAATTCAGTCTATTTAGATTTTTAACTAGTTTGGTTTTAACTTGTGTTTTCGTTTCTATTTCGTTCGCAACTGTGTGATAGGCTTTTTAAAATAACAAAGACATAATATCGCTTATTAACATTGATTTTGCATTCCAGCCGGAGTATTATATTATTGTGTATCGCACAGGTGCATGGTCCCAATCAAGTATTTTCAGCACATGTTTTTGATCTAAGTTCATGGAGGGCTTTAAGTAGAAAACTTTGTTTACTGTACATTCGGATTAAAGTGGATAGAAATATTTATGCTATAAGAAAAACTTATTTAGGAATCGCTTTTCAACCAATTTAAGGAAGTGGAACAAGAAAATTTATTCAGTATTCCAAGATTCAAAATGTTTTTCAGTGTAGATACTCTTACAGTCATTTAACTTTTCCTTATGCATGTAATTACACTGATTTAGATGCCGAATTCGTTGCTAAAAACAGATCTGATCAGCTGTTTGTCAGTAACATTTTAAAAAGAAAATCATGGCGAGAAACGGTCGCGACTGCATAGGAACTTGTTAGATGTTATAAAAGTACTTGCTTTCAAAACTTGACCCCTCTACAAAAAATCACACAAATTATAACTATATGATCAATCATGAAACAGTTACGAATAAACGCCAAGAAATCGCTTTCACTCGAAATGTTTTGGAAAAACAAGCCAAAGGTTTCTCGCAACCAGTGCCTTATCACAGTCACTGTAATTTACAGTTCCGTAGCACTTCGAAGCACGAATTAATTCCAAAAAGAACTGAATCCGGAATTTTCAACATTTTTATTGTGCTTTAGTGAAAGTGGCATAAGGGACTCTAGCAGGTGTGGCACTGACGCATTCAATGAACGTAAGATACTGCAACACGTGACAACGGTTGATTGGAGAACAGGCCAGATTGCAACGAAAACGCGGTAAAAAATACTGACATTACAACTAATTATGGCTGACTAGTAATGATACGAAACAGGAAAATATATATTGAACCGACAAACAAAACTAACAGTCAGTGAGAAACCAGCCAAAAAGAGTCGCCTGTTGTGTACAAAGTGAAAAAATTCTCCAAATTAATCTGAAGCGCCTTCCTCATTTTGAGTTGAAAAAGGAGTAAGTTTACTAAGTAGTTTCACACTTTGTTCTTGTAAATTTACAGGTAAAAAGCAATGAAATGGAACTTGCTAAGACGGTCAAAAATAAAGCGCTTTTACTTTTACTTTTCCTTAAAACCTTCAATTAGTTGAAACAAGTTCACCACCAGAACGCAAATTTCTGCAATAACAAAAATTTAGCACATGCCAAAAAAAATTGTTTTCACCTCGTAAACATTTCTGTAGCTCTTTACTCATGCACAGATCAATTATTTAAAACTATAGTATGACTTAAACTTGTTGTCAAGTTTTAATTATTAAATACTGAAAATGAGAAGACAAAACTCAAACCGCGAATATGTTTTAGTAACCTAATTAAACTCAAGCAATCTGTCCAGCTTTTTCGTGCATAGAAGTTCTTTATTCGACACACTGCTGTGGCAATTCCATCTCAGGTACGTATACAGCTGGCAAATCATCTTCCTTGTTATATGCAGTGACGTTCAGATTCATTGAAGGGAGAAAAATTTATAGACGAAAAAATGCTGAGCTACGTGTTGTGAAATCCCTTACAGCGAGTTCCACAGGAGAACATGGTAGTTTACATTTTTATAGTTTTTATTAAGGTAACAATTTTTAAAAACGGTGTATCAAACGCGAATTGTCTTTTCGTTTCCAATCTCGCGGTATTAAACGTGACAAATTCAGTATGTCATAAATTCTATCTTTCGGTCTAAACATCAAAGCACTGAACTCTTTTCTTTTCTTTTCTTTTCTTCTCTTCTTTACGCACGTCGGAAAAAAATAGTAACACACCCTTAGCTGAAACTAAACCCATGTCATGTCAAGTCAAGTCACTTTTAATCTAAATTCACACAGAATAATAATTGATACAAATTAGTGTTTTAAATATAAAAATATGAAGAGATTGCGAAGGAAATTTTTTTTTATTTGTCGGTGTTTTGTATTGTCTCTGTGTCACAAGTCAGGCGTGCTAACAACTATACCCTGATTATGAACCACCACGCCGCCGGCTGGCTACGTAACAGTTATATTATATGATGCTGGGTATTCGGGTAACTGGTTTGAGAATCCCGACTGGAGCCTAATTTAATGCCACTTGAGTGTTTGTTGGCCTCTGTCATCTTTCAAGCAAGGATGAATTCAGAGCTGTGAAATTTGACAGGGAGTAGTTAGCTGTGGGCCCGATTCACGCTTAAGGAATACGACAAATTTTCCCGACGAGTGTGAAAGGGAAAAGATAGAAATAAGACATAAGTGGCTCAGTATATAAATCTTTCACTGTATAAAAACAGGTCCTACTACACCAGAAGCGAGTTCTTAAATATGTTAACATCATGTAGCAACTTAACTCTATCTGCTTGGTTCCAGCATTAATTTGATGGCTATTTTAGGAGCTCATATTTTTATTACAGGATCGTTGTTTTGTTTAAAACACGTATAAATAGCGATATTCATTCTGCGAATTTGAATTGTATAAACTAAGAACAAAAACAACTGGTAGTTACACTCAATTTACCAAAAGGATAAAGGCAAATTAAAGATAGTACTGAAAAAATACCCATTAATTTTGGATACAACTTTAGTTTTTTTATATTGATTTGTATGTTATGTTTTGATTTGTGATGAATCGAACAAGATTGGTAGTTAATTACATGCACTGTGATAATTTTATATTTTCCCGCAATTTTGGTCTAAATTTGTATTTATAGTTTTACTCTACGGCCTACTTGAGGTATATGTATAATTTATAGAAGTCGGGAATATTTTTGTTCTTAAAAATGTCACTGAAAAACGATCGTGTCTGCATCATGCATGTATGTAGTCCTAATGATACTTTTACTCTGTCTCTCCCTCCCTCTCTCTTTTCCTGTCTAACCAATCTTCGCCAAGTTGTCTGACAACCTTTGTTAATCGTTTAGAACTTGTTTAGATCAAGGAGACAACTTTTTTTTTATTTCGGGAGTGAGAACAGTTTTCTCGTGGCATCTTTTCAGATTTGATAACTCCAAACTGTTTGCATTTTATTATTGTTACAAGTTGGGCAATTCCAAGTGCATTTTGATTGGCTGTGAATTCAGTGACGTGTACTTGAATATTACCAATGACTTAAAAAGAACTGGGACACCAATAAAACTAAATTTTTTCTACTACTTTCATTCTTTTTTACAAAAACCTTAAACAAATTGGATTGCCAATGCATCTTGGAATATTTTAGCAACGTATTTATCTAGCAGTATTAAAATAAAGATCATTATTATTAATATACGCGGCCAAATTGAAAATCGGCCTCTTCAAAACACACGCTCAGCGGGCCGCAAAAGACTGACAGCGAGCTGCTAATGCATTATATCAGCCCTAAAGCTACATGATGATTTGAAGTGACTTTGAATTCGTTATTCACTTAGCTTGTATTATTAAACTCGCATTCTTGATATCATTTGGCCTTGTTTATTGATAATAATGATAATGACACTTCGCTCGGGCCGCAAATGACACTACAAGGGCGCAAATAAACAATATTCCCGAAAAAAAGTCATGTTATTCCCTTATTCAAACTAAAAATATAACCTGTAGTTAAAGCATATCTTTTATTGAAACAATTTTCAGTGGCGTGGCAAGACGTTATATATGTGAAAACTACAAATCTAAAACTGTGGTATAAGGTACTTTCACAAGCATGCGCACTGTTTGTTTTGGCGGGCTACAGGTCTCAGAAGTATCATGGAATCCTATACCCCTACAAAAACAATGGGAAATACACACTGCGCATGATTGTGAAAGTACTTTTTACCCCAGACACCGTGATATTTGTAAAATACACACTGCGCATGATTGTGAAAGTTATTTAATGCTCTAACACACCTGTTTGCCATCGGCAGCTTGTTTATATCTTTAACGTTGAAAAACATTTAAGAGTTTTTAAAAATAGTAAGTTTGCCAAGATTAAATTATGTTTTGATGGCAGACAACGTCGAGTACTTAACTTTTTGACTTGGAGAGGAGATGCGCAACTGGTATTTATTATCATTTGTGTAGTCTTGTAAACGAGAAACGCTAAATTTTCTTCGCAAACTTTGCAGCATTTTCAGGTTCTGACAGTAATTGAGGCGCATAGAAGCCATTTTTAATTATTTATATTTTTGATTGATTTCATTCAGAAATTCTTAAATCTACCCAGTCAAAACATTATAAATAATTTTCTTTGGTTTTCGGCTATCCATGTCGAAATATGATTAATTATTATCCAACTAGAAAAATATCCAAACAAATAATACCATGAGAAGGTCTGGGGCAAGTAGGAATATCTCACTGTATTGTAGGTTTAGGAATAATATTTGTTCTCCTTCATCAGGAGTTTTGGGCGGGCTTATAAACGGGGAAAGGTTTATATAAGACTGAAAAAAGAAATGTTTCGGAACAAATAGAGGGGGAGGCTTATATCAGAATGAGTAGATGGGCAGTAGGTGGGCTTATAAACGGGGGGTCTTATATCCGGTTGGGCTTATATCCTGGATAATATCCTCGTTGGTAGATGGATGAGCTTATACCCGGGGGGCCTTAATACCGGGAAGGGGGGGGGAGTGGGGGGCTTAAAGTTGGGATTTTACGGTAACAGTAAAAATACCCTGTCATACTACATACTAAACTGTCAAATGAGATATATTTAGATATTTTTTATAAAATTCAGACTGACTGATAGAGTTCATAGGGGTGGGGGGGGGGGGGTGTAGGGGTGTTTCCCCTCCCCAACCCTCCCCGCGA
>JAOCPT020585501.1:5000-10480 GCA_026546935.2 Palythoa grandiflora | reverse complement strand
TCCCGCTCAGGGCATATACCAATTTTTTCTGACAACTGTTTATTCTTTCTTTCATACTACTGAACAACATACATTGAAAGAGGCTTTCACTTGGAGTCCCAGCAAAAATCTCCCTTTTTTTAAGTGCCAGGGTTGGAATGTCTGTGTTTGACAGCACTTTGAAAAATCATGGCCAACTGCCAGCCAGGGTCTTCAAATTACTAAATGGCCAGCAGTTTTAAAAAATTTTATAATAACTTAGGAGAATTTTTTCAAATAATTCAAGAGGAATATTCCTAGGGGACTTGCAATTGATAAACACTCATATATTTCTACAATTATTTGAAAAAGTTTGACTGCCAGCCATTTAGTAATTTGAAGATCATGGCCAGCTGCTGGCTATTAATTTAGACACGTCCTTATGTTTAACCTCTGGTTTAAAAATTTCTTAAACCAGTTTGATCTTTCAAAACTGGTTCAAAATTTTCACACCAATTAAATTATTTAACTGGCTTGTTATCAACTTTCTGAAAAAGTAATCAAATTAAAAAAATAATTTTGTTTTTTGGTTGTATACTCCATTCATTTTCTAAAAGAAAGATATGATAAAATTGATATACATGCCGGCCGGTAAGTCAAGATATCATTAATCATAGACAATTTTTTTTAATAAAAAATTAACTTTATATTGTAAATATTGTATTTATATATACATATTTCATCGCACGGCACATGTTTCGTTTTATTGTAACTCGAGATATGTATTTTTTATCTCAGATTTATTAAAGACATATCTTATTTAATAATAAATCATGCGAAAATCATCCGCATAATTTTAAATTGATGAGGTCGGCAACTCTGCAACCTTAACAATCAACGGGTGAAAACTGATGGACAACTCACCTTTTACATTGCGCGCATCAGTCAGACTCCAAAATAGCCGGGAAGAGTATTCCAGTCTTCTCTTCACGATCTGACGATGTAAAAAACTTGTCCTGCACAAGTGATGGCAAAATGCACACAATTTCGCCGCCATCTTGGCTTGTCTGGACTCTCCCCAATCCTCTGCTCGGCACACACCCCTGGAAACTGAAAGTATTTTTAAGTCCTTACAAAACCGGAAACAACATCATATCGCGATCACGAGTTTTTCTCGGGGGCAGCATACATAGAGGCGTCACAGTAAGTAATTGCCGTCTTATTCTGACTGTAGTTTAGTAGAGGAGACCTTAAATTTCGTGGTGGACATTGTAACATCCTGCGCAACTCTTAACAGTGCTTGGGAAGGTATAAACTTTATATAATAGTTTGTTGAAGCAAGCTTGAATATTGATTTGCAGATCTAAATTTTATAACTGGTAATCCCAACCCATGCAGGCATTTGTAAAAGTGAGAATATTTTACTTTACTAGCAACAAGGAAACTTAAACATTGCATCAGTTAAAGTTATTGCTTCTAAGTTAAGTAAATTATATATTCTTCTCTCCATATTTGTTAGATGTGAAGAAATCCGTGCGCATGTTCAGCACGCGGTCGTCGAAAGAGATATGTAAAGATAGGTGGATTACACTTCAATCTTGAAAGATATTAGTATTAAGATTCTCCAGAATGATTGTTGGGGTTGGCAGATGTGCATATATTTTATGTCAACTAACTGCTTAGTATATATATTTGTCACAAGTATGAACAACACTTGCGTGCCAGTGATAACTTGCAGCCACTATATATTGCATGTAGCCACATATAGTTAGAGGGCAGTACACCATCTACTCTTAAATAAAGTGACCCTGAGTGTTATTAGCTGCCTGTACAGCTGCTAATAACAGATTGTTGTTTCTGTGAGTGCTAATATAAGCAAACAACTGAACAATTTGTAATTGAATGAAATGTAACTTACTGTAAATTTAGCCATTGGCATTGTTATCGTACGTTTTGTGAGAATTATCCACTGAATTACCTAAATTGACTAAAACTTAGCAATACAGCATATAAAAACATAAAAAGATTCACTGTAAAGACTGCTCAACAAACAATGAAGGTAGTTTGCCTCTAAATTCAGCTGTACAATTAATACATGTGTGGCGCAAGGCATTTCATTTTCCAATATTTAGTTTTATTTTGTTTTTTTCTTCAATAAAAACCGCTCGAAGAAATATAAGATCAAATTAACAAAAAATTGAGGCTGAAATCGCCCAAAAAATAAAAACAATGAACCTCGGCAAAATTTACTGGTTCTTTAAAAAAAGCGTGTAGATAGTTGACGAAAACTTAGCCGTACAGCACAAAACATAAAAAGAGTCACTTAAGATACTGCTCCACAAACAATGAAGGTAGTTTGTCTCAAAATTTTCCAGCACCTTAATTTATTTTGTTTTTTCTTCAATAAAAACCACTCACAGACTGAAATAAGAACAAATGAAGAGCAAATTGAGGCTGAAATCATCAAAAAATTAAGAGCAATGAGCCTTCGGCAAAATTTATTGGTTCATATAAAAAAATCATGTAGGTTGCCACACAATGTAAGAAATATTGATCAATGATAATTAGGAGAGTCTCAGGTACCTTAGTTATAGACAACATACAAAAACTTAACCAGTGGCTCTGCTCCCCAGGTGAATCTCTGTAATTCTTGGGTAGAGCAACTGGCTGGTAATCAGAGGAATGTAGGTTTGATAACATACCATTTGCTTGTGTATACATCGATACTATGTAATTACGAGCCCCTTTCTTAGGTCCAAAAGCAATAATTTTTTAAAGTTTGTTATTTTATTTTTTGCTCATGTTAGTCAAGGTCAGTTTTTAGGCTGTTTTTCACATCTTGAAACATTGACTTATACACAAGCAAATATGATTTACATAGCGAGCAGTAGTGAAATTTTCTGCAAAAACTATAAAAAGTAAATTAATGAAGCTAAATATCCTTTAATTTGTAAATAGTGAAATAAATAATGCTAATTTGTATTTCATTTTTAGGTTTGTTTAAATCTCTACTCATTGCAACCATGAACAACAGTTTTAGTTTGCGAGACTTTATGGATCTTGATGAATTTCTCAGTTCGAGTGAATTTTGTATGACACTTAATGAAGCAAAGGAAGACCCAAGAAACAAGGAATTTGATGGAAAAGTCATTGAACCTAACAACCAATTTAATGGGTCACCTCAGTTGCCTAATAATTCACAGGTATCACAGACCTCACTTTTAAATGGTCAGGTACATTCGTGTGGAACAGCATTATTACCCACAACAAATGATAATCCTTTAGGGTGGGCAGATGCTCCATATCCCACTAGTGGTACTGCTAACTCCAGCAGCTTCAGAGCAAAACCAGATGATTCTTACAATACGCAAAATGGACAAAATTGCATTACTAAATTAAAAACAGAATCTTCACCCTCAGTTGCAGCATCTCAACATTTACCTTCTAGTAAAAAGGCAATACAAAATGCAGAAAACCCAATTTCACCTTCATCAAATAGTAATAGTCTAGAGACAGATGAAGGGCGTGGAGAGAGTGTAGACAGTGATGAGGGATTGGCACAAAGCACAAGCTCAAATGACCTAGACAATGAAAGCATTGACGTTCAAAATGAGTCAGTGGATCAAAATTCTGAAGAGTGTTCACCAGGGCTGCAGAGCAAGTCAAAAAATACTTCAAGAAAAAGGGGCTCAAAGACTGCCAAAAACAGAACAGGGAAAAAGAATTCTAATGTAACTTCAAACAAAAAACGGAAAACTTCATTAGTAGTAGATTTATTAGACTATAACCCAACTCCAGTTACAAGAAAGCCAAAACGGAAAAGTATTCCTGAAGAACTTAAAGATGCAAAATACTGGGAAAGAAGAGAAAAAAACAATGTTGCTGCAAAAAGATCAAGAGACATGAGAAGGGAGAAAGAATGTTGCATCAAGGTGCGTGTGTTTGAACTCGAAAGGGAGAACAGCAAGTTAAAGGAGAAAATTGAAGAACTGAAGAAAAAACTTGCTTCATCTGAGGAAAAATTAAAAGCAAAAGAATATATAGGTTCAGCTGAAAAATTGTTATCTGGCATTTAAGTGCATCAGTCATGAAAATTAATGCTTTCAATATGTTTACATTATAAGTTTTAAAAAAACAGCCTAAGATGTCATGCTTTAAAAGCCTACTCATGCAGTCTTATCCTGTGTTACCGGAATTTCTACAGACATATAAAGGGTCAAAGGACACGGAAAAAAGCATCACGAGACAAGCTAAGGGCCGGGGTGGGGAGGGGAACAGTTGCCCCCCAGAATTAAATCACAAGATTTTACAAGGCTTTAAAGTGTCCATATGGAAAAAAATTGTTTTTTTTTTTAATTTTGATATCTCTAGAATGCATTAGACAAGTATCCTAAAACATTTTTTTGATTATGTCACACCTTAAAATCAAGCTTTAAAGTTCCCGCACTAGCCATGCCCAACGAGGATGACTGGGAGTTGCTAAGTCGAGATCTGGGTCCGGAACAGGCCGTGATGTCACTTCAGGAATTGTTAACTCTTCATTTCAGTGTTTCAAAATGTATTTCTATACAAACCTAATCATATTTCTATTTGTTTAAGACAAAAAATGATTGGGTTTATATGGAAATACATATTGAAACACTGAAAAATCTTGGGAAAATAGAGATTCTGATCACATTAAAAAGAAACTCACCTGCGATAGTTTCATGTTAAACTTAAGGTTATTTTTTATGCAATAAACCATACTTTTCTATGAGTTTACCAGCATAATAAACCACTGGGGATGTTGTAAGAACAGTCAAAGTCTGTATAAACCCCTGGCCTTCAGCTCAGGATTTACAGCAAGCTTTTCTTATGTTCTCTGGATCCCAACATCCCAAGTGGTTTATTATGTTACTAAACCCATAAAAAAGTATTAGTTTATTGCTTAAATATCCCACATGAAATCATTGCATTTGTATACACATATATACATAAAAAAGTATATAATTAATATACACAGGTACATTTGTTAAACATATGATTATATATATTGTCAAGTTCATACTTTACCATACTAATATTAGATGGTCATGTTCTTGAAAAGAAGTAATATTTAACAATTAGTCGCCGAAGGGGACGTGATTATCGGCAAATAGTCATCGAGACGAAGTCGAGGTGACTATTTGCCGATAATCACGGAGCCTGATCTGAGGTGACTGTTTTAGTATAAATACACAGGTGATTATTTCAAAAAGGAAAAAAGACACATTTAAAACGAGGAAAAAAATTATTTCAAGCGAAAGCGCACCAGCAGCCATTTTGGATAATCGCTGGATGTGATTAATTGTGTGATAGTCTGAGTTTGTCGACCAATCAGTGCATGCGATTTTGTATAATCACCCATGTATTTATACTAAAGTTATTTATTATATGACCTTGCAATTTCCTGCATTCTGATTGGTTCATGTGCTGTCTGTCAAAATGCATATTCGGCCCACAGGCCATATACATGCATATTCAAACCGGTTTCCCAGATGTTA
>JAOCPT020585452.1:0-10481 GCA_026546935.2 Palythoa grandiflora | reverse complement strand
GTTGGTCGGTTTCCTGCTAATCTTCCGCTGGCTAGCCACTGCCATTTTATTTTTGCTGGACCTCGTGGTTTCATCAACACGGCAGGATAACCTGGAAACGAGTTTGGCGATCTGTGTATTCTGGGAATAATTAAAGATGGCATCGCCAGAATGATTGATCGATGGAGGAAGCAAAGCATTGACTGGCCAGTTTATCAAAAAATACTAACCATTGGAAATAGAAATCAGAGGTAAAAAAGTACAGAGGAAGTCTCGGAGAAAAGCTGATCCATTTTCAATAACATTTTCTGAAGAAAGATTTGACCAGTGAAATATTTGCTGCCCTAACTTTTACACCAAGCGGGCTTAGCTCAAAACCAAGTGACATGTTTTAAAACTAGGCAGCTTTCTGTTTTTTCCACGTAAGGCCAAGCGCCCCACTTGGCTTAAAGTTTCCATATGGCAATTTTTTTTTGTTTAGGGATCTCTAGAATGTGTAGACAGGTATTCTAAAATAAAATTTCGATTACGTCACATTTTTGGTCCAGAACAGGCCGTGACGTCATTTTAGGAAACATCTACTCTTCCCGCTAGTGTTTTTGTTGTATTTCTATACAAATCCGCTCATTTTTTGGCTTAAACAAATCTGCAGATGATCGGGGCTGTATGGAAATACAATGAAACACTAAAATGAAGAGTCGACAATTCCTGAAATGACGTTACGGCCTTTTGTGGACCCAGACTTAACAACTCCCGGTCATATTCGTTGGGCGTGGCCAGCGCAAGAATTTTAAAGCTTGATTTTGAGGCGAAAATGTGACAAAATTGAATTTTTAGAATGCTATTCTACGCATTCCAGAGATACCAAAACTGAAAAAAAAAATTCGCCATATCTTTATTTTAAAGGCCCTAGGGAGAACACTGCCTGTGAGGGTTTGGGGGAGGTCTGCCTTAGCCCCTATATGGACTAATGTTGATTTGTTTTATAGAATACAACTGTTGAGGGAGCCGTGAGTGCCGAGCCAGTGTCTTTATATAACCGAGTGTCAGGAAACGTTACACTTTTAGCTGTGGCTACTTCTGGGTTAACGCCGTCGCCTATTATACAGCCAGTACAACTCTCACCCCAGGCTGACTTCATCCCAAGGTGCGTGTTTGTTTGTTGTGAGGAACTGTGCTGCTTGGTTATAACATCAGACAAACAAACCAGCTATCATAAACTCTAATGCAACTAATGCACTATTTTGAGCCGACCATATCATCTTTTCTATAAACTGTTTGTTTGAGTCACGTTCGGGTAATAATGTTTATTTTTAGCATAGCCACACAACCCTATTGATGTCTTGCCAGACTCGCTATCGGCAATGTTTGTGGCTGTTTTCGAAAAATACAAAAAAAATAACTTTTGTACAATTCATATCCGAATGCGGATTGAATGCTTTGCCAAACCGAAACGAAGTTATTATTTGCCGAATTTTGTTTTGAGTTCTTTTCCTGTTCATGAATAATGCCAAAAGTGTAGGTTGAATTAATCAGTTTATACAACCAGCACTCCTAAAAATGAAGTCTTCCTTACGAACCCTGACAAAAAGAAACTCGTTTTTACGCATTCGTATGCTAATGTAGAACCAAATTCCAGAATTATTGATACAATTGCCAAAGAAAATATGTATTCATAAGAAGTTAGACTATTTGTATTTAATAATTTAAGTAAAATAGGGTACTATGTTGAAATCTCGAAACATGATCGCTCCTAGCCTTGTTTTTCTTTATAACATTCTACACAAATGTAAAGGCGTTCTGATATCAGCGATTTATGACACTATGAATTCTTATTATATATTGACTGGATAGTGGTTTGACGGGACATTTCCGTTAGGATTGAAGACATAAGTGAAGTAATTTAATTGAAAATAGTTTTGTACTTGACTGATTGAAGCTATTGTAATTATTTATTACTCATCCTTATTGTCAATGTTACAGACGAGGGCAACTAATCTTTGAAGACGGTAAAAGGGAACTGGAACTAGACTTGACAATATTACCTGACACCACTCCCGAGAGAGATGAATCTTTTAAACTTGTGATTTCCAATGCCTCAGGGAGCGCTGTGGTAGGACCTGAAAGCGAGTTAACGGTCACTATTCTGTCAAATGACAACGCACATGGCAGAGTGGAATTTTCTGATGATTCAATCAGAAAGGTATTTTTTGTTTGACAAAGAAAATTCTTCTTGTTCTTCTTAATTCCTGGGCCCGGTTCCTCAACATCCTGTTTAACTAACCCTGGATTAAGACAAAATTCAATAAAACTTTGCAATGCTTACAAAATACTGTCTAGATTTATTAATAAAACAAACGTGTGAACCCAAAATTCCATCCCAAAGCGAGCTATGGAAAGTAGGAAACAGTAACATGGATTTAAAAACTTAACCCTGGGTTAGTACTATTTGGATTTTGGGAAACAGGGTCCTGTTTTATACAGGGTTCCTGCGTAGTCTTAAAAAGTCTTTTGATTTTGTATTTTCAAGGCCTTGAAAATGTCTTAAATTCGAACAAATTTTGAGGTCTTAAAATGTCTTAAATTTTTGTTCAAAACATATTTTTCGTTTCTCAATCTCAATTTCTGCAGATTGTATAAAAAATATAGATTAAAGCGTCATTTGTGAAAGTTTGCGGACGGTTCAGTAATAAAAAAATAAAATAAAATAAGTAATCATTTCCACCCCAGGATCATGTGACTTGCATCCAGATCATTTGATAACAAAAGCTTGAAGGAATATCAAGTCTTAAATTTTACAAATTTCGGCCATAAAAAGTCTTAAAAGGTCTTAAATTTGATGAGTTGTAAGCTTCAGGTGCCCTGTTATAGCAGGAAGATTAGCAATGGAAAATACAGATGAAGGTGGGGCGGTGATGACCGGAGAAGATTAGTATTCTCTCAGACCAAACAGTTAGTAAATAAGATATAATTATTCGTAGTTACAATAGGCAGTGAGATGAATATATTTCTGTTATAGGTTCAACCCGAGCTTGATGCAGACACGGTGGTCACATTTACAGTATTGAGGGAACAAGGGACGTTTGGACGTGTTACTGTATATTGGAATACAACTGGAAACTATAGTTCGGGTGACATCAGTCCTACCTCAGGACAGGTTGTCTTCAGTGATGGTGTGTGGAGAGTTAACATTCCTGTAACTGTTCACAAAGATGATGTACCAGAACTTGATGAGTATGTTTACATCCGGTGAGTAAATTCTTCTGCTACAACATCAGGAATGAATAACGATAATGATGATAGTGATGATATTGTTGTTGCTAATTACGGTGACGATAATGATGATGATGACGTTGATGGTGATGATGATGGTGGTGATGGCAATAATGATGGTTATGTGATATTAGTGACGATGACATAGGTGATGATGATGATGATGATGATGGTGATAATGATGATGACGGTGACCCTAATGATAAAGTAGTTGATAATGATGATGATGAAAACCTTAGCTGGGGCCATTGTTGAAATCTTCAAATAAAACATTTGTCAAAGATTCCTGAAATATTTGTAGCTTTCGATACTTTTCAGCCTTTTTAGCACAAAAAGTTACCATTATTCACTAACAGTTGCGGTAGTAGTATATTTATAAAATTGTTTAATTGATAACAATAATAATAATAATAATAATAAATATTAAAGTTGACAAGCAACTTACTGCTGTAAACTAATTCGTTTTACAGGTTAGTAAAGTTGACAGAGACTGGCTCCACGCAACCAGATCGAGGTGCTGTCCTAAACACGGATAGAGCAACTGCTCTGTTGATTATTCCATCCAATGATGAGCCCCATGGAGTTATCCAGTGGCCGGACACACTTGTGCTCTCCCAGGAGCTTTTTGCACAGCAAAAGAACATCACCTTAACAATCCAGAGGCGGTACGGGTTGATTGGTGGAGTCACAGTCTCATATGAGACTGTACAGGCCCAAACTGCAACACAGACCAATGAAGTGATCGCTCGACCTGGTGTTGATTATATAACAAAGAGGGGAATGGTTCAAATAAACGAAGGAGAGGATGCAGCCAACATTACCATTAACGTCATACACGTACGTAATATATATAGACAACAATATATTGGCGTGCGGAGATATGGAATTTATTTTCGTGTGTTCAAATTGGTATCTCACGAGTGAGTGCATTTGAATAAAAGAAAATAAATTCCATATCTCCAAGCGACTATGTATTATTCTGTTTATCACATAAACATTTATCTCGAGAAAGCATTGCATAATTTATCCCATTGCCTACGTATACGGAAAATCTTCGGAAATCATTGGAACTATCCGACAGTTTCCTGAAATATACAGAAAGTTTCGGAAATGTTTAAAAAACTGTTTCTTATGAATTTATAGGTTTTTGAAAATCTTCGGAAAATTTTCGGAAGTGTTCGGAAAATCTTCGAAAATTTTCGGCAAATTTCGGAAGTACTTTAAAATTGTTTTTTTAAGTAATTTTGCGTGTTTTGAAATTTTTTTATATGCTATTCAAGAGAATAGATCAGTTTTGATATATTAGAATTCTAACCTAGATCCGAGGCTTAGGGGAATAAAACCTGACAATTGAAATAGATAATTTCTTCGTCAATGGGGTTTCTTTTGTTTTATTCCCCTAAGCCTCGGACTCAAGTTAGGATTTTAATATATTGAAATCTGTCTGATATTAGTGCATTTCCTCATTTAATTCTCTTCTAATAAAACTCACAAATTTGGCATATGCGCAGCATTGGTAACGTGTAGTTGTTCATATTAGACACTAAGGCCACATGGGTAACGGGCTTGCATTTATCCCTAAATAAAGTGACCCTGAGTGTTAGCAGCCGTGGACAGTACTTTCATTCTTTTTAGGCCTCTTCAGCACAGCACAGCTATCAAAACGGTTCAGTTTCCCAAAATGCTTCCAAGCCCGAGAGTTCATTGTCTGATAAGCGAAATCCTTTTTGAGCTTAGCGATATAATCGAGCCGGTGCATATTTCGGGTTTCTTGAGTCTTAAGCTGATGAAAGTCTAATGTTGTTCAGGTACTGTGCTCACATAGTGGGTGGCTCCACCTAAATTAGAAGCCGGAGATAAGAACCGGCTCCAATGAGTCACGCAGACTTGTAAATGGATTTAGGTAGCTTAGCTTCACCTAAATTGTTTTACAATTGGTACAGGATTTAATGAAGCCGAAACCATTAGTGGAATTGCACACATTTTAGGTATCCTGCTGCTGAACAGTAACTGTTTTGCTATTTATTTTCAGTAGCAATATAGTCTATGTCTGTTCAGATTTCAATTTAACTTCCCCAAGAAGAGACACTGATCTGTCGCATGTTCGTCTTAATCAGGAGCTAGAAGGACGAGTTTGATTCTGTTTCTTCTTTGCAGGATAATTCTACAGAAAAGAACAAGATCTTCTTTGTAAACCTTACATCGGTCGCATTAGATGCTGGCTCAAAAACGTCACCGTCAGTGACAAACTCGCCGCGTATTTCACGTGAGAGGAGACTGGTAGAAATTGTCATTGCAGGAATCAACTTCACAAGTGGTGAACTCAACTTTGACACTACACATCTCAATGTGTCTATCAATGCCATCTTACTCATTGAAAGCCAGCGATCATTGCAACTGACAGTTAACCGTACCAGAAGCGCAACTGGAGAAATCGGGTTTCATTATATTGTAAGTCCCGTCACTTCCGGTCGCTATACAGCAGCAAGTGCAGCAGACTATTCGCCATCAAGTGGTACAGTGACAATAGCTGATGGCGTTACTTCCGCTGTTATTAACATTAACATCACAGATGATGTCATACCAGAAACGCAAGAAGAGTTCTTTGTGCGCATGACCAAACCAATAAATGGCGCAAGGATCGGCCGTATTAATAGGGTTAATGTCATTATAGATGCTAACGATGACGCTTATGGAATATTTGGGTAAGTTATTAATGTTAACGTTAAAATGTTCTTTTCTTTTAGCACTACTAGAAAACCATACTATTGTTTTGATTACATTAAATAAATTTGTGCGCTTGCTTCATCATTGGTGTTTGAATCAAGATATTAATTATGGCGGACTAGGTTCTGCAAGAAGAGAGAAAGATAAAGTAGGCGAAGTCAGTCATCCCCAGTTCCCAGGTTTTTCTCTAGGTATTCTGATTTTCCCATCTCAACAAAATTGACCCAGGCAATAATACATAATCGTGAGGGCAATAATACACAACCATGAGGGCAATAATACACAATCATGAGGGCAATAATACACAACCATGAGGGCAATAATACACAATCATGAGGGCAATAATACACAACCATGAGGGTGGCCGTATCCGGAAGAGGGGAAAAACTGAATATTTGTGAAATAGCAAAAAAAAAATTTTAACATTTTATTATGTGGTATTAAATACCAAACGAGGCCAAACTGCTACTTGAGGAGCGGAAGTGGAACAGATATTTAAGAATTATTTAACGAATGTTCAATGAATGTGAGGTGATAGATAGCTGATGAGGCGTGAAAAGCCAAATTAGCTATTTTCACCTCGTATTCAACAAGACGTGAGTGGTATAATTGTTTTATTAAATTTCGTTCAATAACTTTCTTCCGAATTACGTTCCATTGCTCGTGAAAAAAATCTTCAATTCGAGGCTAAGTGCTCACTTTTCATACATTTGCTGTAGTTTTGAGCACTTGGTCTCGACTTGATGTTTTTGTTTGTCTGCAGTGAAGTGTAAAGCCGGTGTTACACGTTGAAACTTTCAGCTGAAACTCGTGTGCAACAACGAGCGAGGCAAGTTTCACGAAGTGATGTTACACGGTGAAACTTTTGGGTTTTTTTTGCCACAGCGACCATTGTAACTGTTGCAAAAGTAGAAAGCAGTTTTACTTTTCGTGAAACCTGTCTCGCAACGGAAATTCAAAAAAGTTTCACGAAACCGACTATGTTACACGGTGCAACGCCTGGTGAAACTTGTTTTGCATCATTGTTGCGCACGAGTTTCAGCTAAAAGTTTCAACGTGTAACAGCGGCTTTAAAGTTAAGTTGTTTTAAGTAAGGATACAATAACAACAATGTTGAAGCCATGTTCTACATATTCAATAGTACCTTCAGTGATTTTTCAATGCGTTCATCCTCTTCATCCTCGACCCATGAACTACTGTTGTTGTTTGAACACTTCTTTGATTTTGCTTGTTCATGTAGTGCTTTATGTTCCTCGCAAATGTTATGTGTTCTGTCAGCGATATTGTAAATCCTGTCTGTTGGGATCCCTGACACTGAGCACCTTCTTTTACCCGCTATCATTCTCTGAAGTTGGTGCTGTAACAACGCCAGTTCATTTATTATAAGATCTTTTTTGAGTCCCAGACGCGGGCAATGTTCACATTTTGTGCCTTTTTGACAAAACCCAGCGTGGTTAGTCGACAAATGATCTTGTAAACGCTTTACAACACCTAAAAGGTGATTAACCATGTCCTCTTTAACCTGGAGATCTTTCAAAAAGTCTTCGGTCTTTCTTAGACGTAATTTTTGGCTGCATAAAGCCTTGCAATCAATGGCCTTTCGTGCAGTCCAGACATTGGGTCTTTCTTCAATCTCCTTAATTACGTATTTCTTGCCATTCGTGTTGTGTTGCCACAAAAATACCTGGAATTTAATGAAGCATTTAAATCATTTAAGCTGAAGTAATTGTAAGGCTAGTTATAGACTACAGTCTAAACATTTTCAGAGAGGATTCGAATTTTGGAGCCTAACAACGTCTAAAAGGGCTGCACGTGAGACAAGCTGAGCGCAGGTCGAGGGCGTTTTGTGTCTGCCAGACGGGGTGTTTATATTTGGGAGAGGTGGGGCGGGTGCGTTTTGTGTCGGCCAGAGGGGGTGTCTATATTTGGGAGAGGTGGGGCGGGGGCGTTTATCTGGGGTTTATGGTATCTATTTTGACTTCCTCATTTTTAATAGTAACAACATAAACTTGTGTATAAGCAACGTTTTAACTATAAATATGTTAACTATCATGAACACTCTATTGGGGGTTATTAGAGGGGGGATTACTTGATAGGGGGGCTTGATAAAGAGGGGGGTTATTCAAACTAGACTGCTCATTCTGACTCTTTTGTGAATTTAACTCAGTTTTAAAGAGTTGTTTTATGTTCATATATTCTTAGTAATATGTAAAAAGTAGCATTATGTGGGAGTTTAACTGTTTATGTTTCATACTCTTGAAGACAGACTTGTTGTTCCAGGGATGTATAGAACATTGTGCCAATCAAGAATGGTTATAAATATCCTGAAATCAGAGCTTGAAAAGAAATAAGACAAAATGCCTCATATGAAACGCAAAGTCAGCCCTGTTAAGATCAACTGTAAAATCTGCTTTAGTAATAAAAGGTAACATGCCTGGGGGAAAATTCCTTCCAAAAGAGCCAGGAAAGCTCGTCCAATTTTTTAGGGTTTAAAATTCAGGGTCTTCCTATCTGTTAGGGTATCTCTACGTGCTTGCTATCTTTTAGGGTTCGATATTCAGTCGACCAGATGTGCTTTCCTGGTGAGACCACCACCCAGAATCGCGAGATACCATCCATGCAAAAATGTGTTCATGGCCTCGAATAAACCTCTTACTGACTTAGGTGTTATAAAGAGAATTAAAGATTGCATTCCTTTTAGGGGTAATATTTTAAGAGCCATACCCTAACTGCTATCTTTTAGGGTACAATTTCAAGGGACCACACCCAGTTTGCTATTTTTGGGGGGTCAAATTAATATTTCCTCTGACAAGCACCTCCAACTATTTTTAGGGTGATTTCCCCCCCCCTGTAACATGTTCAAAATTTCTCAAAACTTTTAGGATGGGGTGGGGGGTTCGGGGGGTTATTAGAGAGGGGGCCATATTGAAAACTTGGAGCCCTAGATGAGGGACCTATTAGAGAGGGAAGCTTGTTGTGTTTATGCTGAATAAAATATGGAAGTATAAATTTAGGATTGTGTTTTTGCACCTTTTCATTAGCTGACAATGTTTTCTGTATTGTGAAGCTTTGTGGCTTTTCATCAGTGTTATAAACAATCATTGGTTTGGGAAATTGGTCTACAGTGGAAGTCCTCTGTGTAATGCCATTGAAATCAAGATAATCCAGCAATGATTCAGCAATTCTTGTACACCCAATATGTACGAGGGATTCCATCAGTGATTCAAGAGTTGCCTCGGATCCTTTTTCCTTCTTCCACTTAATCAACACTTGATATGCTTTCTCCTCAACACAATCAAAATCTTTATTAATGTTCTGGACTGAACAATCCTTTTGAAGAAGGTTTCTTCCAAGCTTCTCCCACACAGGGCCCAGTTCTTCATTTATTTCACTAAATAAGAAATCCATGGACACTGACTTTTTGTACTGGGTCTTTGGAATGGAGACATCTTTTACTGCTGCTTTAATGAAACAAATAGAACTGTTATAGTTTATTTCCATAAAAAATATATATTAATAATAACATTATTATCATATTTGTATATACATTAATAATTTAGCAATATAAAATAGGTTCTAATTGGTCAACAAGTGTGCTTTCATAGCACTATGTGGCACGAAAATGGCATTTTGCTGTCGCCATGTTTCACGAAAGAAATAAAACTATACGTGCTCCACATATTGTCTGTCTCTTTTTTTAGTTGAAAACAATATTCTAATGAAAGAAATAAAAAATGTTTTCCATCGTTTCATAGCCTCAGTGGTGAAAACCTCAGCAAAGTTTGTAAGAATTCTCAAGCAGGTGAAAACCCTCGACTATGTCTCAGTTTTTCACTGATCTATTCTTGAATTCTCCCAAATATTTGCCTCAGTTTTCATCTGGTTATGAAGGCACAGAAAATGTGTTTTATTTCTTAATATTAAATATTCAAATTACGATTGCAGATTTAGTTATCAAATTAAATATGATTATAAATTTAGTATTGTTAACACTTCAATGTTTTATATGTCAAAAAAGGTTTATTCTTTTTATCATATTATTCTATAAAAAATCTGGGCTGCAGTCAGATTGGTGTATTGCATGGTTATTGCTTGCATCTCCCTCCACTACGACCTTGGATTAAATTACGTATACTGGGCCTTACATTAACTCATGGACTGAGATTCACTTGATCTCATTTTCAGGGTGTTTCATCAGCGACATATTATAGTATCTGGTTTAAGTTTCCTCCCAAAGCAAACTTGGCTCCAAGTAAATTTACAGTACAGCTCACTGTGGTAGATTGTTTATGTAGGTTTTCAATTGCGACCATGTCTTGTTGCAATATCCTTAATTAGCAAACAGTCCATAATAATTCTATACAAAAAATGATGGTAACTGAATGAAACGTGGCCCATTGATTAACTGGCAAATATTCTATAAAAAATGATATACCGTATTTACTCGTGTATAAGTCGACCCTTTAAGACCAAATTTTTAACCAAAAAATTGCACCTCGACT
>JAOCPT020585426.1:0-10483 GCA_026546935.2 Palythoa grandiflora | reverse complement strand
GGGTTCAAATCCCATCTGGGGCTCGGATTTTTTCCGAGTTTTTCCATATCTTATTATATCCATATTATTATTTCATCAATAATTAAAGAGTTTGAGAAGTAGTTATACACTGACATTAGATTAGAACAACACTTTGCTATATTGAAAAGGTTTTAGATTTTACATTTAAATGGAAAACAGTGAATCATTAGAATTTTTTAACTTAAAGCTTTACAGATGCACTTTGTTCCTTTAGAATTAATACGTTGTGACGGCAAAATAAGCAATGCCGTCCTTTCCAACCACAACCTTCGGGGTTCAAATATCGTTTCTGTGGAGCATTGGACATTAGTTTAACCTTTCCACCCCAGTTGACTCTGCTTTACATCCTTTCGAGTTCAGTAAAATAAATACCAGCTGTCGGGGGCTAACCTGTGGCAGATTAGTGACCTGTCCAGTTGTCCGAGTCAGTGCCTCATTCACATAACACAACAAAAACCGGCTCTTACTTCGTGTAGAGGACACAGGATTTAACAAGGTTTGTGACTGGCTGAAGTGGGGTTGGGGTAAGCTTTATCTTTGCTTTGATTGGTTCAAATGATCTGTGTCCTCTACACGAAGTCAAAGCCCAAAAACCAGAGATAAGCACCGGTTTCACTGGGTCGCTTAGGCTCGTAAAAGTGAATGTTTGCAGTGAAATGTGATATAAAGCAAAAGTGAATGCACCTCTTTTAACAAACCCATTTTTTCCCTTCAGAGCCTTTCTTATATCACGGGGAAACACTTGAATTGATGACTCATCGATGGATCAAGCTTGCAAAGGTACAAACATTTGTTATGGTAGAAATTGGATTTTCTATTGTGCATTTTGTTATGAAAAGCACAAGTAATTTTGTTTTAAAACTTCCTATTTGTCAACACCTCCAAATGTCGAGAAAGATTTTGATTTTGATTTTTCTCATTACCAAACCCGAATTAGTAGCTTCACTTTGAGACAAGGGTTTCTTTGATTAAGGCCTTGAAGAATAATTTGTCTGCAACGTGAGCTTACTACTAGAGGCTGTTTTTCCTCTATCCTCCTTGACTCAAAACTTTAGTGGACAATCTTGTTTTAGCTTTTGATTCGCGTTTTTGAAGGCAGACGCTTCTTATAGACTATGAGTCGACGTGCGTCACCTCATTTGCATACAGTTACTTTATTATTAATGGAAACACGTTTCTTAAAATCACCTCTTCACTAACATGTTAGGATCTGCGGCCATGCCAGCTCCTTCTATCGATGCTCCTAGTATGTACATCTTTTTGTGAAGGCCATGTTATACTGCTCAATTCTCTCAGCAACTTGTTTTGCATTGCTATTACGAGACATTTTGCTGGAGTATTACACAGTGTAAGCATGAGTCATTTCGCCTATTTTGTTGCATGAAGTAGAATTCAGGTGTACTTTTCGCAACAAATTGCAGCAATTGCAACAGTATTGCACAGTGTATCAGCCAGTTCCAGCAATTGCAACACCATTGCACAGTGTATCAGCTGGCTCCCGCAACTTTTCTGGCAATTTTAAGGCGATTTCCAAGAAAGTTTATTAATGATATGTAATTTCGACTCTTAAGGATGGTTATTAATTTTAATCTAGATAATGTTTTGATAAGTGGAAAATTTGACATTCTTGCTGTTAACCCTCTGTTGAAACTATTTATTTTACATACTTAATAGCTTTTTGTCATTGCAAATAGATGGAATGGAATCCTCATATACTAATAAAAGTACTGGATTGGTTTGTTATTGAAGGCGCTTGTTTCTGCGCATGACTAAATAAAATTATGTTTCTTGTTCTCCAGGATTTTAAGCTGAGAAACGGACAGTATGACATAAGTCTGATTCCAGATCTTTATGATTGTATCAAATATGACTTTCAGCACAACGGGTAAGTTGAAATCTCTATTGTATTTGTATCTAGAAACAATATTTAAAAACTGAAGAGATTATCGAGGCAGACATACTCAAGCAAAGAAAATCTTGGGCCACAGGGATTCTTGCGCTGCTTGCCTCGTCACCTTGGCAATCTGATGTGTTGGAGATAGACAGGGATCCTTGCGCTGCCTGCTTCGTCACCTCAGCAATCTGATGTGTTGGAGATAGACAGGGATCCTTGCGCTGCCTGCCTCGTCACCTCGGCAATCTGATGTGTTGGAGATAGACAGGGATCCTTGCGCTGCCTGCCTCGTCACCTCGGCAGTCTGATGTGTTGGAGATTGACAGGGATTCTTGCGCTGCTTGCCTCATCACCTCGGCAATCTGATGTGTTGGAGATAGACAGGGATCCTTGCGCTGCTTGCCTTGTCACCTTGGCAATCTGTTGTGTTGGAGGTGCACAGGGATCCTTACGCTGTCTACCTCGTCTCCTCAGCAATCTGATATGTTGGAGGTACACAGGGATCCTTGCGCTGCTTGCCTCGTCACCTCGGTAATCTGATGTGTTGGAGGTACACAGGGATTCTTGCGTTGCTTGTCTCGTCACCTTGGCAATCTGATGTGTTGGAGGTACACAGGGATCCTTGTGCTGCTTGACTCGTCACCTTGGCAATCTGATGTGTTGGAGGTACACAGGGATTCTTGCGCTGTTTGACTCGTCGGCTGGGCAATCTGATGTGTTTGAGGTACACAGGGATCCTTGTGCTGCTTGACTCGTCACCTCGGCAATCTGATGTGTTTGAGGTACACAGGGATCCTTGTGCTGCTTGACTCGTCACCATGGCAGTCTGATGTGTTGGAGGTACACAGAGATCCTTGCACTGTTTGACTCGTCACCTCGGCAATCTGATGTGTTGGTGGTACACAGGGAGACTGAGCGGGATTCTAACCAATCTTTCATGTCTTCTGTCTACCTCCATTGCAGCAGATTTTTGACGTGCTATGTTGGAGGTAGAAAGGAAATACCGTAAAATCCCACTTTAAAGCCCCCCCCGGATATAAGCCCATCCAATTGCCAACAAAGTTATTATTCTAGATATAAGCCCGCCTGGGTATATGCCCCCCCGTTTATAAACCCATCTACTGTATAAGTCTAAGAAAACTTTCGTTCCGTTCCGTTCCAGTTGTTCCAGTCGCATAAGTGTTTTATAGATGTTTGTGAAATAAATTCTCCGTTCATTGTGACGCACAATAAATGTTATAAATGTAACCCTAAATGTAATGGTAAGCTAGCTTTACTTCGTTTCTCAGATAAGATTTATCTCGTCTTTCCGAAACATTTCTTTTATTCCGCTATAAGCCCACCCGGATATAAGCCCCCTCCCCCCCCTCCCATTCCCTTCGTTTATAAGTCCGCCCAAAACCCTTTATGAAGTTGTATAAGCCCAGAGCATTAGCGTGGGATTTTACAGTATTGGTTAGAATCCTGCTCAAGAAAAATACCAGTTAGTGATTTGGAAAGATAAAAATACACGGTGTGCATTTATATCAGAATTACAGTACTCTGTAACTGTACTTTCCCAGCCTCAAAATCTGTATTTCATTTTTAAGTTAAAAAGTTGTGTTAAATTATTTTTCGTTAGGCAATCAATTTTTATAAATTTGAACTCAAAAAGCATTACTGTTGCTCAGCGGCCCTCCCTATATAGTTGGTCAGTGGCCACCGCTGCTCTATGTACTTGTAACCTATCAAGCTCCATTGTCATCCATTGAGTGGAGCAACCGTCTGTGCGTATTGCCCATAGCATTTTACTTTATAAGATTTGATTGCAGATACCACTCTTGTCATTTTGAACTTACCTGCAACTTTATGAATCAACAGCTCTCGATTAAATTAAAGTTTTGTAACTGCCAACTGTTTTCTCAAAGCTCAAAAGTGGTTTATATTGTTATTCCCTTCTGTACATTAGGAATAAACTTTTGACACAGTCACTGTTAGTTCTATCTATGGTTGTTGTTATAATCTCGGAATATTATTGCTGTTTTCTACAGGAAGCTGGGTCTGCGTAACACATATGAACTGTTTGAGTGCGCAAAAGCTTTGGCAGATATCGTTATACCGCAGGTACGTCCACTATAAATTAACTCACAATTAGTATTTGTGGCGTTGATGATGACGACTGTTGTGGTGGCGTTGTAATTATATGGTTGTGATATGATAGTGGAATAATAAAGGTGATGATCATGGTTGTGATGGTGGTTGTGCTGGTTATTGCGGTGATAGTAGTGATGATGGTGGCGTAATGATGGTAGTAGTGGTGAAGATTGTGATTATTGTGACGTTGGGTTGGTGACGGCAGAAGTAATTGTGATAGTATATATATATATATATATATACACCCTCATGTTGATTTTTGTTGATATTGCTTTTCGTAGGGGTAAAGGTGAGTGCAGTAGTAGGGATGATGATGATGATGATGATAGTGAGGATAGTAGTATTATAGTAATAATGATGATGATGATGATGATGATGTTGATGATGATGATGATGTCGATGATGATGATGATGATTATGATGATGGTGGTGGTAAGGGCAGTAGTAAAGAAAATGATGATGATTGTGTTGGTGTTGGAGGTTGGCACTGACGCTATGCTTTTTAAGAATTCGGACCTTGCTCGTTTCTTACAGGAATATGGTATTTCGCGAGAGGAGAAGCTGAGTATTAGTCAGAGGGTCTGTACTAGACTCCTGAGGAAAATACGTGGCGACCTTAAACATGCAGATCAGTCAGACGCAACAAGACTCGACCCCAAGTAAAGCGTTGATCTAACATATTTTTATTAGTTCTTGCCTTACAGTAATATATCTAAAGTTTGAATAAGTTAATGATAAAAAAGTTAGAAGTGTTTATAAAAATCGAATTTTTTTCGATGTTGACTCTGGAAGTCGAAAATGTTTGTATTTCAAACGTTTTAGCCCTTAACCATATTCAATAACTTTTTTAGCAAAAGCTATCTGTTTAATTATAAATATGCTTTAATTCATGAATGGTTTCATATATAAAAGCTGCAAAATGCAGTGTAGAAACGTAAACTGGGCTGTCAGTAGTATATAGTATATATTGTTGTATATAATATATAGTATGCAACATATAGAATTATAGTATATATTTTGTAAATAAAATATAATTTACACTTAAAGTTAATCTCTATTTCTGCTGAGGTGGATAGTGGCAGTAAATTTATCGAAAGGCGAAGGCGCGAGATTATTATTCATAAAGTGTTTTATTATATATCATTGAGGCATCACAAATAACCAGTTCTATCCGCCATTTTCATGACTATTTCTAAACCAATCAAACTGCTTATAGCAAACTGGTATATTTTATGACATTTACGACATTTTGTTTACTTGCTAGATAGTGAATACGTTAGACAATCAGATCATCATATTTTGCTAGTTGGTTTATACAAACTTGAATTATGTGTAACCGTAAAATATTTGTTTGTAATGTTTGCCATTTATAACGTGACTGCAGGTACTCCCGTGGTGTTGTCACGCCACATCGTCACGTCAGGACAAGGCTTTATTTCACAAGTGAAAGTCACATTCATACAGTTATTAACACCTTAAGATGTGGCAAGCTGTTTAGCGTAAGTCATCATAGATCAGTATTCTTTGTCCACAGAAGTGTTATTAACTCAAACATAAAAAAGATTTAGCTGCTCACGAGTTTCGTTGGCTTAGATTTGCCATGGGGCAAAATGACTTTGACAACCAGGTAAAGAGACGTTGACATAAAGGTAAAGAGACGCAAAGTGGCGGCCAAATGACTTTGTCATGTGGTCAAAACGGAAGAATTGGAAAGGTGAGGGAGGGGGAGGGGTGTGGTGGTCGAAATGACAGGATGTCAGCCATAATGAAATGCCCACAGAAGATCTAAAATAGGAACTCCCTATTACTAAAATATTCAAGTAAAGTAAACCACTCTGAAAGCTTATAGTCATAGCATATGGGTAGTGACGACCTTAAGTTACGGCAAAGACGCCCATAGAGACACGTGAACTGCGAAGGTTTCGAAGTCCCAGCATCACGTACGAACTACGACATGTGATCATTTATCCCACGCAAAATAAGAGAGTGGATCAGACTGCCCGATTCTGTGGCCCAGGCACAGACTCTGTCAGCTTTTAAACAGAAACTTGGACACTAACATTATTTATAATTATGCTTTATTATGAACATCTAATTTTATTATAATATTGTTACGAACACTTCACCGCACAAGCACCTAAATTTTTAAAACCATGCGTCTGCACCACGGCACACACTCATAAGAATCCTCACTCAGAGGGAGACGAGTAAAATGGAAGAAGTCAGAAACTGATCCAACGAAAGCAAGTGGATCCTCTCGGCCTGCATGCGTACGTGTTTGTGGAAGTCTTCCCAGGCTCTTCTTGTACGACTTTACTGAAGTAAACAAAGGGAAACAAGATAGATTTCTATAAATCACCACGTTGTTTCAGTAGTCCAAAGATTTACAGGATTGTTAAATTGAAGCATTTTAATAACTATTACAAAAGGTGTCAAACAATTTGACACTTTTAACCTGTTCAAAATTGTTCTGTGTTCCAATTGCGTGCAGAGCTTTGAAGAAGACACGATTGCATAAATTTGCGGATTTGCACAACTTTTAATGCTTGGCAGCTTGTGCTTGATTTTGAAATATCTTAAAGTTTTTATTGGTAAATGGAAACTGGTCAGACAATTTGTATTTTGAGAGAATTTGTAATTAAATATTTGACTACAGGTTTTTGAAATTAAACTTTAAATTACTTCAAGTTTTAATAATGAATGATTTATTGAAGCGTTTTCCTTCCACTTGAAGGTCGATACCTGGCATCACTAAGAATTATTTTAGACCACTACTATTAATTACCCCTGATGTTATCATTAGCTTTTTTACTGTCATTGTCTTTGTACTTTTCATGTCACTGCTATTGCCATCGTCATCGTCGTTTGGACTACCATTACCAATACTATCACTAAATATTAGTGTTATGATTATTACTATTACACTGGTGTTACCTTAAGCATTGTCATCATCTTCACCATCACCATCGTATTTACCACTGCCACTGATATTGCCTTTTACATACCAGTACCATCAAGATTATTGAACATTGCCTTTGCTATTGATATTGAATATTATATTTCTGGAGATTGTAAAAAAATGAGGACAACGACGCCGACGACAAGGTGAAAAAAACAATAGTAAACACAATAACTGCACGTTGGAATGCATCGAGCTGAGCAGCAGCACGTTGCTGTCGCTAGAAATAGAACGTGAAAAGACCTATTTTAGAGTACTTGGGACGACGAGGACGTGATAACAAAAATGTTCCCAGAATTTATTTACCTTAAAAGAGAAACTTTTACTCTTTTTCTGTTCACAAAGCTTCAGGCGAAGAAAACAAACTCCTAATGATACGCACAAAGAAGTAAACAGCAAATCAGAAATATATTTTTTTTTCTGAACCGTCGTCGCTGACGTTGCTGTTGTAATTTTATAAAATCCCTACTGTTACTTGTATAGTTTTACTGTCGGTGTTATTCAAGTTGACTTTAGTAATATATTGAATAGGATGAAGCTGATGATCAATGGAGGAGAGCGATTGATTTTCTTGGGGAGGTCCCTGAGCTGAACTACATGACCCAAATAGTTTTGATGCTCTATGAAGACCCAAAGGCAGAAGCGCAATCAGAACAGAGGTTCCATATTGAACTCCATTTTAGTCCTGGAGCCCGGACAGTAGATGACCCTTATTACAGGGGCTCTCCAAGGAGGAAAAAAAATGAGCCATCATATTTCAACTCAAAACTACCAACAGAACTTGGCAGCGGAGAAATGGAAATACCGGTTAGTAAATGAAATTACAAGCTTTTTTCTGTTCAAGTAAATGTGATTGTTCAACTATAAATGCAGCAGATATATTTCCCTCGAAGGGACAGTCCTAGATAGGACCTCACAAGGATTCATCGCGGACCCCATATGGCGAAAGAGAAAAAAATCTGACTGTATATTTTAGGTTTTCAACCCGTGAGCTTTCAAACACATCTGGCAAATTTCAAGCATATTTTTGCTTCGTGGTTAAGAGGGGCAACAAAAACATAAGTAGGGGAGTAACCAGTTAAGCTAAGGTTTAATTTTTATCCTATTAGTACATTTTAAAAAGAACCATGATTTGTCTCTATGGCCTCATTTCTGTACTTTACTTTTTTACCAAACACTTTATAATGAATAAGAATTGATCTGACTTGAAATTCTCTTCTTCCTTCTACAGTAGCTCTTTTTGTATTCTTTCTGTTTTCAATTTTTTGCATCTTCTTGTCTTTTATTTATTTACTTTACAAACATGATATCGACCAGAACCAGAAACGTTGTTGTTATTGTTGTTGCTATATACTTCCAGTTTACCATACAGGGTTTGTCAGTACGGGTCCTTGAAAACCTGGAAAGTCCTGGAAAAAATAGAAATTCAAAATCCAGGCCTGGAAAACCAGGAAAATGTATATCACTCCTGGAAAGTCCTGGAAAATTAGCTTATTTCTAGCGGCGGCGTGGTTGGCGCAGTGGTAAGATCTCTGCCTTCTAACCACAAGGTCCCAGGTTCAATTCCCGGTTCAGCCGAGTGTTGAACATTTGTGTGACCTTCTTTTCTGCCAAAGTTGACTCAGCTTTCCATCCTCCCAAGGTCGGTGAAATGAGTATTAGCTTCTGCTGGGGGATAACCTGCGATGGATTAGTGTCACGTCCAGGGGGAGTTAATGACTTTCATCCGCTTAACACTACAGAAACCGGAGATAAGCACCAGCTCCAATGGGCCACTTGGGCTCGTAAAAGGATTTAGCTTAGCTAGGCTCGATATACTGTACCGAATGTATAGAATGTTTGCAATGCAAGCTACTTATTTCATAGGCAGTTCTTGTTTTTTTTTTCAAAATATAATACCAGCTCTTACAACATTTCTCCCGTTCCCATAGTGGGCCCACCAATCCGACCATAAATTCATGTGAAAAGATCGCAAAAATTCCTTCAAATTGCTTCTTGCTCTGGAAATTGAAGGAAATGGCATTGTATTTGTTTATTTGTTTTGTTTGATGTTACAGTATCTTTTTTTAGTTTTTAAGGTCCTTGATTTTTGTTAATTTGGTCCTTGAAAGACCTGGAAAAGTCCTGGAGTTTTCTCTGACTAAAAGTGTGCGAACCCTGACCAAACGTTCCTGATATTCCTGTTATAGGTCGAGTACTTAGAAACCAAGGTATCACGAAGTTCTAGTGACAGTCAGTGTATTGTCCAGTCTTCTGAATCAGTGGTGACTGTCTCTGCAGATGGAATTTTTCATTCTAATGCTGGTATTTTAAGGTCGTCAACAAAAAAGCCTACTACAGAGGTCACGGATAGTAGACGAGTTGCTTTTTATCCGTCATCCTCCTCCATGTCCACAGGAGGTGGATTGTCTACCGTTACAACTAATCCCAGAAAGGTAGCAGCCCCGGACGAATCACCGAGTCGACACGGCTATGTGTTGCACGCATTTGATGATAAAATCTATAGTGGAAATGAACAGCCCAGATCGAGTATTGGTGGACAATTTGTTGATCTGGACGAATCAGAGGAGACTGGCACGTCAGGGACAGATGAACAAAGCACAGAGTCATCAAATATTTCTGTGAACATCACAGATGAATGTACAACAAGCATGCAGCAAACGCCAGACAAGCAGGTACATAGCCCCGATAAGGGACGTGAAACAACACGAAACTTTGTGGTGGGGGAATTCAGGAAATTTTCTGATTCCAAGACACAGGAAGCTGAACAATCGATTGCAGTTCGACCTGTTTTTTCTGATACGGTGGTTTCACCAGGTGCGTGCAAGAAGGTTGCCCAGCGGTGTCTATTCAATGAAAACAGAACTGAAGCTCAGAGCAGACATCATTCGAGTGAAAAACCATTGCTGGCTACCAAAAGTGACTCGGCCCTTCAAGAAATGCAAGATCGGTATTGTCGGCTAGGTAAATTATTTGTTTATTCTTTATTGCCCAACAATTTGCAATACCAGGTTTCTAATCTAAGTAGGAGGGGAAACGATAAGTCACTTTTATACATATAAAATTTTTCATTATTGGCCAAAATTTAAAACAAATACGATATAAACAGTTATGTTACATCATGTTATTGTGTTATATACTTTTTACGCATATCTCTGGTAGTGATGAGATGACCCTGTCCAAGATACCAGAAACCTCTCATGACGATCTTTGTGTGATGGATTTGTTTGATTTGCATAGCGAATATATAGAGGATATTACATGTTGGGCGAACATATGAAGCTTATCTTCGAGTGGAAAAAATATTTCGGAGATCTTCGGCAGTGTTCAAAAATCTTCGAAAATTTTCGGATGTACTTTGAAATCTGTTTTTAAATGATTTTGCAAGTTTTAAAAATGTTCGGAAAATCTTCGGAAATTTTCGGCAGTGTTCGGAAATCTTCGGAAATTTTCGGAAAATTTCGGAAGTACTTTAA
>JAOCPT020585389.1:0-10484 GCA_026546935.2 Palythoa grandiflora | reverse complement strand
TTTTCAGACCCCCTAACAAGGCAGATTGACGAGGGAATACGAATCAACATGGGCCTTGTAGGACCGAGTACGATCATGAACTCGACATCTGAATTTCGACAGGGAGTATATTGCCCAGAATAGAAGTGGCAGTTGGAATAGAAAATTAAAGTTGCATCCCACAAGTGCGAGAGAGAACCCTCTTGATAAGACTCTATCAACTGGAACTCGATTCCCCTACAAGAACTTCTAGGGACCGGAAACCATAGCCTTTTTTTCTCCTTTTTTTCTTTTTAACCTTTTTTTTTCTTTTTTGTCTCGTTCGTTTGCTTCTTTTTATTCCTCTTAGTCTTCTTTTTCCCCTCTTCTTTTACGTTTTCTTCTTCTTTAGTTTTCCTTCTTCTTGTTTTCTTTTTCTTTTCTTTCTTCTTCATCCACCAGGACGTCGCTCATTGAAATCAACTTCCAAGTTTACGCCACACGTCCCCAAAAAACACTTAATGATTGAAGAATTTTTTTCCCAGCAATAATTTTGTAAAAGAGAGATAAATGTTTTAATCTACAGTTAGAATGTTAACATCGACAAACAATTCAGTTGCATTGTTTCGAGTACAGAATGATTCTAAAGGAGCCAAAATTTGTGCAGTTATAAATATGTAGTCCATAAAGTTCAGAGTGAAAAACAAGAAAAGGGTAGAACGCAGGGCATCCTGCAAAAAGTTCGTAGTTTTGAAATTAAGTGTCAACAAGTTCACCGTACATCACCAGGAAATAGTCAGGGAGCTATAGGAGTGAAGACATCTCGTTCTCCAAGAGATCAAATTAAAGCAACTACTAACCATCAAACGAAGCCAACAAAATAAACACATTTATTCCCATCTTAAACAACGCACAAACTAAACCCAGTAAACATCCTTCTAAGATTCAGGTTATAAATTAATTACAACAAGGTTATTAATTAATTAATTAATCAATTAATTAATTAATTAATTAATTAATTAATTACAATTAAAAATTAATGGTTAATTTAAATTAACTTCGCTGCCGGCTTGTGATCTGGCAAGTTATTCAGTGATAAAGATCATGATTGGTGCAGTGAATCTTGAATTCGGGATTTCGAAGTTCAAAGTCTTTATTAAAGGTTTTGCAGATTCAGTAAAACTTTTATCAAAGATTTGCACAACAAAATGCCAGAATTCAGTTTTGCATACTCAAACCATTTTATTCAGTTTTTGTTTATTTACAAAAACGTAACATAAAAAGTTTTGAAATGCAAAACTTCGGAATTGCAAGATATGTTTTCTGCAAATTATGAAATGCAAATTTTTTAAGCAAAAATTCTTATTTCACATTTTGCATATTACAAAATCTTGGTATCATGATCAACAGATCAAGTTATAACTCGCCTATTTAAAAGCGCGCATTAGTGATTTAACTTAAGCAATTAAATTAATTGTTAAATTTCTTATTATCACTTTATGCACCTACTGATATTAGTCCTAACCCCCCAAAATGTGTACCTAACTTTCGTAACTATGAAAATTTCACATTGTATATTTACGAAAATAACGTTTATCAAACGACAGCAACAAGATGGTAAAAGACCGACAAAATTTTTCAGCAATAGATAGAAACATGACATCGAGAATGATTTTGAGCGAGCCAAATGTCACTGTAGTTAATGAATAAAGTTCAGAGTAAAAAAAAGAAAAGGCTTTTCAACGTGTAAATTAAATTGGAACAGAACTTGCGTTTGAAGAGCCACTAAAAATCCTCGTGGATCACCAACAGAGTGCACTACATTATTCTAATATTAACCTTTTAGTGCCACTGGATCATGACCTATATATCAGGGCTTTATCCCGTACACTTAACCAGCAAGATGCCGAACACAAGGCCCATAACCAGCGAAAGCCAAACACAGAATTATCGGGCCTGTACAGGGCTACAACCAGTATACATAACCAGAAAAATGCCCAACACGAGGGCTATCACCAGCATAAGCCAAACAGAATGACCAGTACAGAGCTATAGCGAACATAAGCTAGCTTGAAAGTGTATTAGATATCCAGATATCAATGTTCTTTTGTTATTATCTTCTTCAAAGACTTTGCGTAGATTATGCTGTGATGTGTCACGTTTCACGGAACAATCTGTTGACCACAAGGATATAGCTAAGACAGCTCTATCACTCGTAACGGTTCTCTTGTAGGAAACACCGCCAAAACCAAATGTTCTCATTTGTATTTGATAAACTTTACAGTCTTCTCATCTTCATGGTAAAAGTTTTAAGACTTTTTGAATCTTGCAATATGATCACGTGATAAATACTGCTCTGTGATTAGTCGAACCAAGTTCTACTCCCAATAATAAAGTTTACCAGGAAAAATGTGTTTTTCTTTGTAGCCGGCGAATAAGTAAGTAGATTTATCAAAACGTACCTTAAATGTATTAATTTAGAGCTGATATAATTACTAGGCATGCGAGTATTTTATCGAAATATAATAAACTAAGGCTTTCCACGATCGATCCAGCTGCTTTTGTTGACGCCGACCCTGCATTAAAAAAGTAAAACTCATTAGAAAGTAAGACCGAAATAAGGCGCACTCTGATTGGCTATAGTTTCGCTTAGGCACACTCTTTTTGGCCATAAAAACTGAATATAAATCACAGTCACTCTGTTCACCCCGAAACCAATTTCGTAGGCAAAACAAACAATATATTGAAAGAAATCGTTTTTCTCTGTTTTAATAAAACCTCCTATTTCATTGTTCAAGAAACACAAAGAAATGTACATCTAAATGCTAGCTCAACAATGCTATATTTAAATTTCTATCGAACGCAATCCTATTTTAACTACGGCTATTTGCATTCTCTCTACTTCCCCTGAAGAAGACAAGTAAATTTGTCGAAACATAGGGAGGATTTTTGTATTTTACAAAAAGCTTTCATCCAGAGACACTATATATACAAAATTTTATTTATATATTTTCCAAAACTTTGCAACAGCCTTGTTTTTAGCAGAAATGAAACAGTCTCGCTTGTTTTTCTAAATAATAAGTTAAAAACAATAACTGTGCGATATTATAAAATTTGGACAATCAGTTTATACTTACAGTTGAGCTAGAGCTTTGTTTAACGTCTGAAGCAAACTATAAAAAAGACAATTATTGTTTAGTAGTTGATAAGATGAAATTGTATCGATAATCCATTACGCTGTTTGATCTCTAATTGATGTTGTTTTAAATTTAGCCGGATAGTCCATTAATCTGCAGGTTCTCTGCTTCCTACAGCTTTAAATCTTGATAGTCCCTTACTCTGCTTGTTCTCTGCTTGAAATTCTATCGTATTATATTTTAAATACAAAGAAATAAATTTTAATTTATAACTAAGATTTCCATGAGAGATAATTTTGCTGCGCATCAGACTCTATCAGCGATAAAGTTTACTGAGCTCGAGTCTGTTGCTGGAGTTAACTCTGGATTCAAGCACAAAATAGTCAGTCTTGTATGAAAACAAAAATGCAATATATGACTCAACTTGCACATGAATATGGAGCAAAAATAGAGCAGATCAATTGTAGTCACTAAAAGGAAGCAGAGCACAAAACAGGGAAGCTGTGATAAATAAATTCCTAAATCTATTTGAAATTCCATAAATCCATGACAGCATGTTTTTTTTGTTATTCGACAAAAAACCCCAGTAAGTCCAGATTTATCAGATTTTTTTAAAAAATGACGGAAAATTACAGTAAAGAGTTAAGGAGCAAATTTTTGTGCAAAATATTTTTAAAAGAACGAGAACTTTAGTGCATCTTTGCTAATTTTGTTTGATTGCAAAAAATATTAACTTTTGGTCTTGAAAAAAAAATCATAAAAGGATCGAATTTGGCGACGTGTATAAACTGCAATGGTTTTGCCGTTTTGGAAGGAATTTTGGAAATTGGACGCGTTCCCTTATTTCGCATGATTGCGATTTATCTGCAATTAAATAAAGAAGAATAAATTCTAAATTTTAAAACAAGTGAACTAGATTATCTTCAGCTCACCTGTGCAACCCAACATGTACTTCCTTTTGAATTGTTTCCTCATTGTGTTAAACGAATGCTATATTATTCTGTAGTATATAAAATGAAAAACTAAAAGTTAAGCCGGGATCATATTAATAGTTTGAAACAAGAATATAAACTGTAAATTTTAAACACGAAATTGTATTCATTTTTTAACTATTTTATCAATTTAGTTCTTGACCTAGTTTATATACTTGAGTATTCGAATTTCTAACTTAATTTACATCATAATTATAATTAACTTTTTGCCAAAAAACTTATTCTTAGCGTGAAAACATCACACACTGTTTTGCCTATTTTACCGACTTAGAATAATCGAACTACAATCAAAGCTCTCTGAGAAGGAGCAATCCAGAAACTCGGAGTTAGAGTTTTTAGAATATAGGGGACCAAAATTTTATAATTTTAAGGAAGTTCTGCCAAAATACATCGGAGCACTCTGGAAAATTTTAGTAAAGTTTTTTCTTCATTAAAGACAGTTTCCAACAACGTCAGAAGTTTCTTTATTAAAAAAATTAACTACGTAATTATTTTGAAACTCCTCTGATAAACCGTTTCTTTCGCGGTTTCAATGAAACGCGGGGATTTTGCTAAAAAACCTGTATTTCTTCCTTTTAGTAAAATGCAAATTAACTTTACAAAATCTACTTGGGATTTTAGTTAAAGTTTTTCCCCACAATTTGTTTCAAATATGAAAAAATATAATAACATCTACAAAGTCTCAACTGACTTCAATCGACTACACGCATTTTATTTATGAACGGCCGTAAATGAATTTATTTGCGCGAGGTTCAATAACTGTTTTTAACTTTTTGCAAAAATTTAGTTTCAATTGTTCACAATCGGCCCCGATGAGCCATGATTTGACATAATTTTCTCTGGGTATTGAAAACTAATTTACAGCTGAAGCCTCGCCGATTGCTCTCACGTTGTCACGTAGTTCTTAATTTTTTGGCAGCATAATTTGAGCCAAGATATTTTTCAACAAAATCAGTGTTACAACAAACTGAAATACATAAACTGATTAAAATGTGACAGGAAAAGAATCAAAAGTTGAAACATCACAGAGCCGATCAGTTAGCCAAAAACCACGAAAGAAATTGCTCATTTTAGTTTACGAAAGAATGCAATACTGTTGTATGGCGATTTCTTGTTGGCAAATGTAAAATACGTCGCCAGGAAGCTGAATTTCATTGAAACTATTACAAACTTTGATTTCGAAAAATTTGTCAATGTGTATCACTTACAATACAGAAAAATGTTGCAGCTTGTTAAGCTGTTTAACGCTGATAGTTAGTAAATTGTAACTGCTATTACAGAGCTTCCTTTCGCAGCAGAATTAATTAAGCAAAACCAACAAATTTAACAACTTTTAGTGAAACTTTGACGCAAGAAATTTTCTAATAAAACTAAACTGATCAAAGATTGAATTACGCACACTTGACCGCACTAAACTCAATGAATTTTGAAAACCATGCACCTGCACAACGGCACACACTCATAAGAATCCTCTTTGAGAGGGAGATGAGTGAAGAAGGAAGAAGATTAAACAAAACGTTTATTTTCCATTCACAGCTTTTTAGTCAAACTTATGGTAATTCGCTCTCTTAGCCTTTGAGCTTCACGTGATTTAATTTCTACAGAAAATAAAGTAAATTATTTGAAGCAAACTGAAAAAGTAATAATTCTATTTAAAAATCAAAAATCTATTTTCAACTGAAGAAGTAGATAATTTGCATACTCGCTTTTACCGGCCGTGTGATGCGCCTTTTCGGGCGGCTTTCGCGCCTTTTCAAGTGCAGAATTTTTTTCTTTGCCAAAGAAAAAACAAAACCATGAATTACGAACTGGCTTAAACATGTTTTTCAACAAAACTATATACTTTTTGAAACGTTTTCAAATTCACATTTTGAGAATTTTGACCGTTTTTGTTTCGGCTTGAGAGGAAGGCAAGTAGTTGAAGTACTCCGTTGCAGCTCAAATGACGGCGGCAAAATGTTTCTTAGTTTTCTCGCAATAAATATTTCTGTAAAAATATCTTTTAGAAAGCATTTAACAAATAACACTTTCGTCTTTTAACTTAAGCTTAGTTTCTACTCAAACTTAAAGATACATCAACATTACTTACTTAAACTTACCGCTTCGGTATGAATTTCCGTCCTGCCGGCAACATTTATTGACTCAGGAAAAGCTGAAAAAATTTAAGTTGAAATAAGCACAAGTATAAACATTAAACTTTAAATATCACCAAGAAAGTATGAAGGATGATAGAAAATGATTAAACTCTTCTTTCTCTCTTCTTTACGGTGTAAAATCTTCCCGCAACAAGCCGGGTTTTCGCGGCTGTCGAACGACACGAACCAAACTTCTCGGAATATTGTTACAAAATTGAAACAAAAACTTGAAAGGTGAACATTATTTGCATAAACCTACCTTTTGCTAACATTTAGCCATTTGGGAGTTATTTTTTTGTTGGATTTTACGAACGTTTTGAAGACAGCACAAAAACACGGCCGCTTTGAGGCAGGACTTCAAAATTCTAACTTCGCGCTCTTTTTATGAAAGTATTTTTGCGGGAATTTGCTGTAATCTGATTGGCTGCTCACACGTCAAACCCAGAAAGAAAACAAAAGTCATTTTGATGGAAACACGTGATGTATACTTCCTGCAATCTGATTGGCTGCTCACATGTCAAACCCAGAACGGAAACAAAGTCATTTTGATGGAAACACGTGATGGATACTTGCTTCAATCTGATTGGCTACTCACACGTCAAATCCTGAACGGAAACAAAAGTCATTTTGATGGAAACACGTGATGAATACATCCATTCTGTTTGAGGGGTGGTGGGTAAGTCAAACTTGTGTTGCATTACGAAATGCCAGTTTTCATTGCTAGAGGTTGCCAAAACATTATGTAGTTTATCCAACTTTCTCTAATTTGAGAAAATTTAAAAAACAATTTAGTGCTCTAAGAAGTGGCTGCATTTGCAAGCAGCCAAATTGCCACAATCGAAAACAGGGAATCTCAAAACAAAATTAATTTAAATGTATATCAACTGTTACGGAAAAACTCTTTGGTATTGAAGGATTATAAATTCACCGACAGGTGTAGGGAGATGGCTCTAAATCTGGAGGCAGATTTGTTTGAAGGATAAATTCCTATACACACTGAGAAAATGGAGGGGAAGGGTAAGGGGAAGTGAGGGGGGGGGGGGGGGAGTTGTGTATTCACCCAGTACAGATGAATGTTTGCTGACGTCATTGTGTACATTTTTATGCGAATTTAGGTAGGAAAAGAACCGAAATAAAAAAGAACTGAATTTAAACCTTGGGATCTAAAGACAAAGAAAGTGGGCTTAGTGATCCAAGTTTCAGTTCTAAACATGTAGTTTAAAAGATATCGCTACCCAAAAAATGCAAAACCACTTATTTTTTGTAAAATTTCCATTCTTCAAAAACGCGTCACTGGAACAGAGGAGGTTTATTTTGAAAACTCTTTTAAACTGTCTATATCATCATATGGCGAACGTTTTTTTGGTTTTGGTATCTCTAGAATACGTAGAAGAGTATTGTTTTAAAAAAAATTCGGTTCCGGCACATTTTTGCCACAAAATCGAACTTTAAAATTCCCGCGCCTACCACACCCAACGAAGATAACCAGGAGTCTGGGACCAGAACAGGCCGTGACGTCACGTCAGGAGTCCTCTACTCTTCCCGCTAGTTTATTTCAGTGTTTCATTGTATTTACATCAGTACAAAGCCGATCATTTTTTGGCGTACAAATGACCAGGTTTGTATAGAAATATTTGTACTGAAACAGTGAAATGAAGTCGACGATTCCTGAAGTGACGTCATGGCCTGTTCTGGGCCTAGATTTAACAATCCCGGTTATCTACTTAACAAATAGATTCCATGTTTGCGTGCGTCTGTTCCGTTATAGATAACAGATGATTCATTCATTTATTTATTTGTACCATAATTTGCATGTTATTTACAGTGAAATAAGGTAAAAAAAAATTTAAATGAAAAAGGTACAGGCTCTCTGAAATAACTAAAAAGCTAAAAGTGTCAAGGAGCCAAGCTAAAAGTGTCAAGGAGCCATAATAAATATCTATATCTAATGAATAATATCTATGGTGAATTTTACTCCAATCATCAAATTATGAAACTAACGGAAGATATCAACAGTTTCCTCTAAAATGTGGGAGACTGTCTGAGAAAATTCGTTAGAATTGATATCTCCGCGTCATGCTCAAGGCCTCATCTGCCGGATAGGGGTATTGAGATTATAGAGAATCAATTCTATAAAATCCACCAAGAAAGTAACATATAATATATCAACTACTACTAAAACAAATAAGTGGAAATTGAGTTTTAAGCAGCATTTAATCCTCCCAAACTCACTGTAGATAAGGTTAAATACATGTGTTTGACCATAAAATTATCTAGAATTAGAAAATAGGCTCGAAATTCAAACCTAAGTTATTTTTACAAGTTTCAAAACAATTCCTGCCGAGAAAAGAGATTTCTAAAGCTTTTAAGCTCTAATAATTATGCAATTCACGTCTTCTTGAACTTAGTACAGGAGGTGAAAGTAGCCAGCTGGGCGTTGGCTCAATCACCTCATATCCAAAGCGCGTTTTGGAATAACTATAATTATTATATAAAAGATATGTATAAATATTATTTAAACCAGTTTTTTCCTTCCTTTTGATTTCAATGTGGTAGTGGCCGACACGAAAGCTTAAGCTACTTCGGCCAACTGCCCTTGCTACCTGTAGGATAGAAATTTGCCCTTAAAATGATAATATCACTTTATTTTAGTTTCTGTTGGGCTTTTCTTAAGTTAAAGTATTTCGAACAACAATGTTGGTAAATTTATTCTACTTCTGTCTTTAAGAGTCTTGCAAGGACGAGTTTAGGCACTTCAAGTACTGCTTGCGTCGTCGACTTCAGAATAAGTGCTGGGCACCAAGAAATCGTGAACATTCCATGAAGTGGTGCGCAAATACGTGCGGTTACTGCAGTAAGTAGCCTTATTAACTGTTAAACACTGCCACTTTTATACTGTCTGGAACAAGAAACAAACATTAAAACCAACACCCCAGATCACCATCACATTATCGTCCTTTTTCATCACTACCACCATAATCATCATCATTCCATCATCATTACACCTCACTTTTCTCATTATAGCCACTATTATTATTTACTTTACCAGCATATCATCATACTTAATGTCATCGCCATCATCATCGTAAAATGTTTATCACCGTCATCACAATCGTCATTACTGATACTGTCAGCATTACTATCGTTGCTTCAAACAAAATGACACCACCGTCAAATTTATCAACCTTTCTTCGTTCCTCATCATCTCCATTGAATCACTAACTCTTCCTTTATCATCACCTCACTGCTATCATCACCATCAATTCTTATCCTCGCCTTTTATCATCCCAACTTTTATCACTATATCATATTTTTTATCAAACTAATCGTTCTACCATCACCACCGTAGTTAACCCTCCACCATAATCAGATTGTTATCACCTTCATCTTATTTTCACCATTACTTCCATCAACATAACATCGTCATCTAAAGTGAATCCTAATTTTCATTGCCATCATCATAATCATATCTACCATAACCATCGTAGTCACTCTTTTTCTATCATAACCAGGGCAAATCGCGTTCACCACCATTATCACATGATCCCCATTACCTCCATTAACATATTATCACCATCTAAAGTATCATCCTAGATTCCATCATTACCTTTATCATCATAATTATTTCTACCATCAACTTCGTAGTCAATAATTCTTCCTTCATCATAACCACATCGCGGTTACTACATTATCATATTATCCCCATTACTTCCATCAACATGACATCACTATGTAAAGTATCATCGTCTCTATCATCATAATCATTCCTATAATCACCATCGTGGTCACTAACTCTTCTTTCGCCATCATCACAACGCTATCACCACCATCACACCGTTACCATTACTTCCGTCAACATCTTTAATTCGACATTCCCAACATTATCATAATTACTTCCGTCACCTACAATATGTCACTATAATAGGCAATTCAACTGCTCGCAAACAAAACTTGTAGTCGAGGATAGGTGCTCACTTTTCATACATTTGCTGCATTTTTGAGCACTTGGCCTCGACGCGACGTATTTGTTTGTCGGCGGTGGAGCGTAATAAGAAAGGCTTACTAACATAAACCACCATCATGCCACTAGCATCATAATTACTGTACATAATCTTTATCATAACTACTCCCATCGCTACCATTAACACACCTTTATCATTATTATTATCACAATAATTATTGTAATTACCGTAAATGCTCGAATTAGCGCCCAGCTTCAAATAAGCGCCCCGCTTCGAATTAGCGCCCCTCCTAAGGTTCAA
>JAOCPT020585361.1:0-10484 GCA_026546935.2 Palythoa grandiflora | reverse complement strand
GCACTGTGTTACCTCAAAAATGCACTGTTCCTCAGCCAATCAGAATCGAGTAATTTTTTCATGTATATTATTAGGTTCTTAAAACTTAGGTTCTTACTTGTGGGTTTCTACTGTATATGGGGCATAGGCATAAAACGTGTCATTGAATTTCCAAGGTAGGAGCAACCCTTATGGCATAAAATAATAGCTCCTGTCAAATCATAATTTTTGTTAACATCATGTAAACATGTGAAGGGATTACCCATCACCCTTAATGGCGGCAATAATTAGATACATACCAGAGATAATTTTAAATGTCTGCCTGGGACATACGGAGCGTGGGAATTGATCCCGGTTCATGGTGGTGGTGGCGGTGATGGTAGTAGCGGTGATGGTGATGGTGTTAGTAGTAGTAGTGGTGGTTGTGGTTGTGGTAGTGATGATAGTGTTAGTAGTACTGGTAGTAGTAGTGGTGGTTGTGATGGTGTTGGTTTATCGTGGTGATGATGGTGGTTGTGGTGGTGGTTGTGTCAGTAGCACTAGTAATAGTAGTTGTGGTTGTGGTGTTGGTGGTTTATGGAGGTGATTGTGGTGGTTGTGACGATGGTGTTTGTAGTAGTAGTATTGGTGATGGTTGTGATGGCTTATAGTGGTGATGGTGATGTTGGTGTTGGTGGTTGTAGTAGTAGTAGTGGTGGTGGTGATAGTAGTAGTAGTAGTGGTGGTGATAGTAGTAGTGGTGATTGTGATGGTAGTGGTGGTGATAGTGAAGATGTAGAGGTGGTGGTGGTGGCGGTGACGGTGTTAGTAGTAGTAGTGGTGGTGGTGGTAGTAGTGGTGGTGGTGGTGGTAGTAGTAGTGGTGGTGGTGGCGATAGTAGTAGTAGTGGTGGTGATAGTAGTGGTTATGGTGGTGATTTTAGTAATAGTAGTGATAATAGTAGTAGTAGAGATAGTAGTAGTGGTGGTTGTGGTGATTGTAACGGTAGTGGTGGTGATGGTGAAGGTGTGGAGGTGGTGGTGATGGTGTTAGTAGTAGTAGTAGTAGTGGTAGTGGTGGTGGTGGTAGTAGTAGTAGTGGTGGTGGTGGTGGTGGTGATAGTAGTACTATAGCCGTGGTGGTTGTGGTGATTGTAATGGTAGTGGTGGTGATGGTGAAGTAGTAGAGGTAGCGGTGATGTTGTTAGTAGTAGTAGTAGTAGTAATAGTAGTGGTGGTGATGGCTTATAGTGGTGATGGTAATGTTGGTGGTGGTGGTGGTAGTAGTGGTGGTGGTGGTAGTAGTGGTGGTGGTGATGTTAGTAGTAGTAGTGGTGGTTGTGGTGATTGTGATGGTAGTGGTGGTGATGGTGCTAGTAGTAGTAGTGGCGGTGGTGATGATAGTGGTGGTGATGGTGTGGTGGTGGAGGTGGAGGTGGGAATTACAGTGACAGCAATAATTAAAACGAATAAGTAATAAAGTTAGTTTGCGCATACACGCATTTTATTTAGAAAAACAACAACGATCAAATCTGTCCAAAAATTAATAACAACTTTAGGAACGATCGAGGCTCCGCCTCAAATGTAAATGAAATAATTTATTGACAGAGCAAATTACGTCAAAACACGGCTTATAGTTTACAAATACAGAATTTATTTTCGTGTGTTACAAGTATTTTTACACAGTCATTATAGCCAGTAAACTGATGTTGCACTAAACTTTTTATTTTAAGACTTTTCAAAAGTATAAAGTCGAAACACTCAATGTGAAGAGGCTCCAAATTCTGAAGACATTTAAGACTATTAACGGTGTAGAAATAAGAAAAGTTTAAGAACAGTTGAGGCTCACTTTGTACAAAAGTCAAAAGAGTCAACGTTGACAGACTCCGAATTCTGAAGACGTTTATGATTACTAATGGTGTAGAAATAAAACAGTTTAAGAATAGTTGAGGCTCAATTTGTACAAAAGTCAAAAGAGTCAACGTTGACATGCAGACTCCGAGTTCTGAAGACATTTCAGACTATTAACGGTGTAGAACTAAGAAAAGTTTAAGAACCGGTTGAGGCTCATTTTGTACAAAAGTCAAAAGAGTCAACGTTGACATGCAGACTCCGAATTCTGAACGCGTTTATGATTACTAATGGTGTAGAAATAGGAACAGTTAAAGAACAATTGAGGCTCACTTTGTACAAAAGTCAAAAAAGTCAACGTTGACAGACTCCGAATTCTGAAGTCGTTTATGATTACTAACGGTGTAGAAATAAAACAGTTTAAGAACAGTTGAGGATCACTTTGTACAAAAGTCGAATCAACGTGAACAGACTCCGATTTCTCAAGACATTTATGATTATTAACGGTGTAGAAATAAGAACAATTTAAGAACAACAAAGGTTCAATTTGTAGAAAAAGTTAACAACAACGAGCCTCCAACAAACTGAGTTCTTAATCATAACAAAATACATGTATTTGTCACAGCCTGACAGCATTGGTAAAAAAAATTGCTTATTCGATAAACTCGGACTAACTACACTTCAACAAGAGAGAAACAACTTGGTACTAAAAAGATTGCCTTTCGCATTTTATTTTACTCTATAAGATAAAGATTAAAAATTCTTCCAATTTGACGTTTAGTGACCGGGAAATGGTTGTCAAACAACTAGGTTGTAACCATTCCTACCATGGCAAATGGACTAAGCGAGTTTATCCTTTTTTTTCGTCTTTTAGATAAAAGAAAAGACGAGAAGAGATTTTGTCAATACTTGTATTTATATTATTTGATGGCTGCCAAGCGATCTTCATCAGATTTTCTTTTCAATAACAGGAAAAACTGTGCATGCAGGTTTTACAACAATGTTAATTTGCGTTGAACGCGATATCATTTATGATATTACAAATACTTTGTTTTTCTTTGATTCAAATTCTATGAAATATCACTTCATTTAAAAATGGCTGGCAATATAAATTATAGTTTTCGTGTAATTATTTGGTCCGTCATTTCTCGATTCAAGGCGTATTTTTATCATAACTTTAAGGAAAGAGTTCGAGCATCACTTAAACAAAATAAATAACTCAACGTTACATCTTTTAAAATATTAATATTTTAGAATTTAAATTATATTAGTACTGACGCGTTGATTTTTATAAAACGTGTTACTTTCATTGTTATTCAGCTGTGTGATAGCCAATACCCATTCTTTTTGTAAGAGGCTTTGCGGCCAAGTTTCATTGGAGAAAAACTAAACGAGAAAGAACGAGATAAAATTAAACGGCAAAATGCGGACGTAGAAATCCGGAAATCGCGAGTGGAGGAGTTACTTTTGTGCTTTGAGTGACACGCCAGCCAGAGATGGAGAAAATATGCAATTAAAATTGCAAGTAAAAAAAAACGTAAATCAAAATTAGAAAGCTAAAGACATATTTCTACCACATTTCAGACAGCTAACATTGACAAATATTATGCCTGGTGATTATTTCTATTGTGACGAAACTATTCATGTCTCTTTACGAGTATATATGAATAGTTTCAACAATAGAAATAATCGCCGAGCATAATATTTGTCAACGTTAGCCGTCTAAATGGGGGTAGAAATATGTCTTTAGGATTTTAATTTCGATTTACGTTGTTTTTGACTCGCAATTTTAACTGCATGTTGTCTCCAGCCCGGCTGGTGCATAGCTTTACGAGGCATATACGATTTGGTGATAATTAATTGTCAAATCGTCTAAATACAATAAACCAAACATTCGTGGATCTTAATGCAGTGCTTTTGTAATTTTCAAAAGAAATAGAATTACGTATTGAGAAAGAACTTTCTTTTACGTTATTTGCAAAGGTTAAAACAATAATTTTGACAATTTTTGCGGTTTGCTTGGTTTTAAATAAAGTTACTAAATTTGTTCACGTTTTTTTAAGTTTCTTTAAATAAACTTTTGAATGTTTAAGTAATTACTACATCTGTAGTTTGCTTATAAAGTTTGACAACAGAGTCTATTCAAACATAGACAATAATATGGGCGGGCGTAATGAAAAGTCAAAAGTTTAGAAAAGGAAGTTCATGGCACACTGCAGGGAACTTTGTCATCATGACAATTGCAAACAAAATCTCAAATGATTACAAACGTACGAGTGGCGTTTTAAATGTCGATCTAGAGACTTTCAGACAGCATTTATGTTAGGTTTATAGCAATAATGAACGCCATATCGATGCTGGCTGTATCTTAAAACCATTTCTATACGCGTCCATGAAGTGCTAATTTATTCCGCCTTCTCTTTGAGAAGTGGTGAAGTGAAGATGTTTACCTAAAAATAGTAGTTTTTCTCCGAGTTCGAGTAGATTGTTTTGCAACAAAATCACGCTTTCTTATCTCATTTATTACCAATTGGTTTGAAATTAACGTGCTTTTGCAGTTTCTATCTTAAAATAAAACGAAAAAACCAAAAGTATGTTTATTCCTATTGTAAATATCTTCTTGTATTATATAAATACCTCACAAAACAAATATTTACAAACCAATATTGCTTACATTGGGTAAAAACTTGCTATGCCTGCCGTATCAATCATGAAAAACTTGCGGTAAACTCTACAACGATAGCAACATTTCGACCATTACTTTAGAGTATAATGTATTTGTATAATATGGGATTGTTTTTGTACTTTTGCTCTGAGATTGCTCTAAGCCAACTTGCAAACCTTTTTCTATTCAATGCTCTTTTCTTCACAAAAGCTTTCCCTCCCTCTAATTGATTTTGTTGTTAGGTCAATAAATATTGTGTTATTGAAAGATCGTAAATCTTACAAACGTATTCATCTCCATTCACAAGTGCTATAGTATTCGGAATAGTTGTATTGCCAGCAATTGCAATTTAGCCGCTATTATGACGCAACTGGCCTCTCGCACAGCAGTACACTGAGACTGACAAAACACCGGAAAAGACTCGGATATACAAGGGACCATTTAACACGCTTTGGGCAACGCAAAAACTTGTTACTAGCAGATAATCTTATCCATCTTCAATAGGTATTACAGCTTTGATACGGAACTAGTCAGGTCAAAAGATGTCTTGAAAGAAGGTTGACAGAGTTTTATTGTTGTGCTTGAATCGCTGTGTCGTTTTGCTATATTCCTTCGATGACTTTGTAGTTCAAATGCATTTTTGAATTGTTTAGAATTCATTTGTTGCCATTTCACACATTCACACTTGATAATTATGTGGTTGAAGGGAGTGCTGGACCGAGCGGTGATTTAAACAAGTGGCTTTATGACAGTAGAGCAGTTAATTTTCTATGCGTTTCGTGTCATTTTTGTCTCCTGCAGGTAGGAATTGTGACAACATACTTTAATCTCCCTTCAAGCTCAAGAACACTTATAATAATTGACGTTAAAGTTTTGCGTACATGTCATGTTTATTATTCATAGAAGCTCACTATTGCGAGAAATACTAATTCATTAACAGTTCCTTTTTGTTTCTTCAAAAACCTAAAAGCCTCGATCGCGCGAGTAGATATTGGCTTCAAAGTAACTATATATTTACGGCAACTAACATAACATTGCAAACTGGCCTAGATTCAGGCAAGATGGTGCGATCGACTTTCTTCGCCCTTACAATAGCTGTGGTTGCCATCAAGGTTTCGTGGACCGTTCCGTTGCAAAGTCAACGCACAACTAAACAACCGCCTTCTCGAGGAAGCAACGTCAATCGTGCGTCAAGAAAGTGTTCAAACAGGAAAGTTTTAGGGTGTAAAGGTTCGCTTCCACAGTTTAAAGAAAATCCGAGTTACAAAGGAAGTGTCTGGCTTCTTCAATCCGCTCAGGATGGTTACTTTCTTCAAATTGCTAGAGATGGCAGAGTAAATGGCACGAGTGATTTCGCCAGTAAATATGGTGAGTATAAAAAGAAACTATTTTATTTTATACTTAGCTTATAAGATAAGGGTTTGAATTAGGAATGAGAGATTAAAGAAATCCATTTATTTGCTTTATTTGTTTGATAAGATTACGTACGTAGAACAGCGAAATTCTTTGTTGTAGTTTATATCTTAGACTGCCTTAACTCATTTCATATTGGTTTGGTCTGTGGATTCTCTTCTTAGACAAAGCAGCCTATGACAAATTCGGTTTTAAATTAAATCCGCGCTCTCTTAGCTCTTATAGAATTCCTGACACTAATCCTTCAAGGAGCGGGAAGTTTGGAAAACATTTCCTGTTGATTATTGCTTTTGAAATTTTTATACAGCTATATTTGAGGAAGCTTTTCTACTTAATTTGTTTGTAAGGAACTTTTAAAAACTAAAAACAAGAATTCTTCACGTTTATTACGCCTACACTCTGTAATGGTTGTAAATTCGACCCATTGAGGTTGAGGTTGGTTTTTTTTAATTTCAGTCTTAATTTTTTGTCTTTAACATAAATATATTAGCAAGACACTTCAGATGCTTCAAGGGCATGCACTTAAAACTTTCATTAAAAGGTTTCTAGAAAGCAACGCCTGTTGGTGAACTTCTAAAGAAAACATGCTTTATTTTATCAAACATGAAAGCGAGATGGCGTTTCAATTTGTAGGCTGTTCACTTTTACAAGCAAAAGCTGTCAAACTAGCAAAAAGGTTAATTTGAAACAAGGTTGTGATTTGTCACTCATTGTTTCTGAGTGCATTTAGAAATCTTAAAAGCCCTCCACGACCAAGCATTAAATTTTTGTCGCATTTGGAAACGATCCAAAGACTTTCTTACAGCACTTACAAATAAGAAATATAATTAAATTTTAACTTGTTTTGTGATAAAGCGATAGAAACCTTAGCGAAATCTAGACAGAAAGCTCAGTGAACTAAATAAAAGTAAACGAGAACATGCGATTAGATCAACAATGTTTTTCCAAAAACCATTGCTAGGTCAAAACAGCTTTTTCGCGCATGTTTGGCCATTTTGCCGTCGCTTTTATGTTATAAAACCAGTCCCCGTCAAAAAAAAGGATTTCTGTTTGCCCTTCGCTACATTTCAAGCACTTGAAATGTCAGACTGTTTTGCGGGACAAATGTTTGTATATCAGTCAACAAAGTATTTAAAAATCGTCAGCGTTTCAGCGCAACTTGATGTTTGATTTTTTCTATTTTCAGCGCACTTGAAAAAAAAAACAATCAACTTCAGTAACAATCTATTTTTTTATCTTGCACTTTATTTTAAGTTAATGGAAAATATGGCCGTTGTTTTCAGTTATTGCTTCGCGAAAATATTGTTTTTTCTGGCATTTCATTTTAAAACACGACAAGAAATGAAGTCAAAATTTTTTCCAATCGGAATTTGAGATCTTCTGAACTTGTCGGCATCACCTGCCTCGCGGATAATGAGTCTTCGGTCTTTACTATCCGCAAGCAGTTACTAAATAGCCGGGAGTTACTATCCCCGGGTGGATACTAACCCTCGCCGCTTTGTAAGACCGAATATGTGAAAGAGTTCTACTTTTAGACATATTCGTTTTCTTTTTTAAAACAAATGGTTCTTGCTTTTCATTTTCTGCTTGGACGTTCCCTCGAATTCAATGAAAACGAAGAAAATTTTTTCCTTGTAAATAATTGTTTACACCCTCTTAAATATTACTAACTCCGAGGAGAGGGGAAGCGGCGATCTCTAATGCTCGGAGTATATAAAATTAGAGGCAAAGATACTGCTTTGTTACTGTTTTCTAATGTGGGAGAAAATATCATTGTGTTCCGAGGTGGAGACGTTAATTTTCACGAGAAAAGATATATTGCGCACGAACCGCCGAGCGGCGAGTTCGATGCTAGAACATGTTTTGAGTAAAATTTGACATGGAATACACGAATCAAGTTATGAATTTTACTTAAATTGCATAGCGGGAATGAAATCTTACAAGTTTTAGCAACTTGAGAAAGTTTTTGGAGACGACGCGGAAATGAAAACATGCGGCCCATGAGGAATAAGGCAAAAATCAACTGACGAAACAGACTTGAATTTCACAATACGTCTTGTCAGGTTCTTTTGCACATCATGTCATTTTAGCAATCCATGTGTTTAATTTCAAAATAAACACGAGATTATATATATCATACATTTGTAGCAAATATAAAAAGAAATTAAAACACTACAAACATTAAAAAGAATTTATGATGGAGTGTTATGAATCATGAAGCGAAGGTACAGGCCAAAACACTGCTGCATAAATTCAAACAAAAACAAGAATGGTACCACACAGCTAGGCAAATGCTGTCTTTTCCATAAAACTTCAACTTAAATTTTAGTCTTTTTGACTGGGAAAACTTGTAGATTTTGTATAGTTAAAAATTTTGCTTTCTTCACCACGTCAAAATTTGTGCAAAACCCAAAGCAGAGCGTAATGGTTGTTTGATGAGTTTGAATTGTATTGTCATGTTCTTCCGATTTACAGAACAATTGAATAGTGAGAATCGGCTTCTACTTTTATTCTTTATAAGCTTTTCAAGTCAACTTTGTTTTCTAAAAGTTAATGCGGCGAATCACAAAAAAACGGCAGTTTGTCGGAGTGAAGCCGAGCGCTTTTTACCTGTGTTACTAATCAGTGTAAGCGACTGCCACTATTCTCTTTGTTTCTTCTGTTTTATATTGCCGTTTTCTTTCTGTTTGCTTTTAACCGTGCATCAATATTTTATTTATATCAGATGATCGGTGACGTTCCGTTCTGGACGGTGTTTTAGTTCAAACATCTCTGTAAATTGTTGGAAAAATATTTCCTATGGCATGGCTTCGCGGAGCGAGCTGGCCATTTTATACGGTGCTAGAGAGCTAGTCGCTCAAATGCAAAAGCCGATTCAGTAATTATATACCGATCAATTTCTTGACTTGAAAACTTTTACAAGATTTGATTGTCGACAAGATGAGAAGAGCGCCGGGAACTTTAGTTTTGTAGTCGGTATTTATTCACTACTGGTACTATAGTAATCAACACCTCAAGTATCGCTTTGCTCTCTATTCAACTTACAAATACAAGCGTGACTAAAAACATGCTCCTCTTACCGACAATAAAGACAAGACCAAAGACTAAATCGGTCGACTTTCTGATAAGCGCGTGACGATACAAACAGGCTTTGTTGAAAAATATTTTACGCTGTTTTGCTGAAGTTAATTAGAACTAAAGTCGAAGTAAATGATACAACATTTGAGATATTTTTGGTTTCCATTTTGAAGTCGGACTTTAAGACCCTCGTCCATGACAATTAAGAAGTTGGAGAGAATTAATTTTTGCATTTTTATTGTTTTAAGCTGCGTCAAAACCGATTGTACTTCATACAATCCGCCACACTATGTAAAAAAGATTTTCCGTTGCCGCCATTTTTGACTCGTACCGCAAATGTCTCTCTGACGTTGATCACACGAACTCTTTTTTCGAAGGTGTCTTTATTTCTTTATTCCTAAAACTCGCGCTGAAACCAATATTTAGTTTATATTTATTTGATTTTCTTTTTGATGAAGAATACAAACCGCTAGAAATCACTCTTTTAGCTTGGTTTTACCGCTTTTTTGTCATTGTCTTGGACTGAATTGCTTCGTTAACGCTCAAAACGCCAGCTTTCTTAAACATGCCGTCCACTGGCAAGGCGCTAAAGTTTCTTTCACAACTTGGGTTTATTTTGGAATACGTCTTTGACAATCTTACTTTGTCGCTTCATTTTGTTTTCTTCGCAGAAAAAAACGTTTTCAACACAGACAACAAAAACGGTTTATTGCGAACTATATATAACAAACTGTATATTGCATTCCGTTTATATTTGGATAGTACGAGTATTTTGATTGGTCAACAAGTGTGTTTTCATAACGCCGTGGATTGTACGAGCATTTTGATTGGTCAACAAGTGTGTTTTCATAGCGCTTTGAAGCACGTTGTGAGAATTTGTACTTTCATACACGAAAAGAAGCTACACGCTTTTTTTTATAAGAACAACTTTATAAGAACAACGAGGCTCAAATCTGTCAAAATTTAAGAACAATTTAAGAACAAGCTCAGCCTGAGGCTTGATAACTAGGAAGGTTTTTGTGGTAGAAAATTGACTAAAACGTAGCGATACAGCGTAAAACATAAAAAGATTCACTGTAAAGACTGCTCAACAAACAATAAAGATAGTTCGCCTCTAAATTCAGCCGTACAATACATGTGTGGCTCACGTCGTTTCATTTTCCAATACCTTGTTTTATTTTGTTTTTCTTCAATAAAAACCGCTAACAGAAATAAGAACAAATTAAGAACAAATTGAGGCTGAAGTCGCCAAAAACTTAAGAACAATGAGCGTCGGCAAAATATGTGAGAAGTCTCTGCGCCTCGGCTGCGTCTCGGGTTTCCACTGATCTGATCTCGACTCCCAAACGTTTCCCTCCGTTTTCACCAGGCTGTGAAAGCACAGAGAACATGTTTTGTTTCTTAAGTAAAATAAATTTAGAAAACAATTAAGGTTACCAACTTCCAAAAATAACTAGAAAACTCAGTGTGGCCCAAAATCATTGTCTTTTGCTTTATGCTTGTCAAAACCAAGCTTTTTC
>JAOCPT020585326.1:0-10487 GCA_026546935.2 Palythoa grandiflora | reverse complement strand
TAATAATAATAATAATAATAATAATAATAATAATAATAATAATAATAATAATAATAATAATAATAATAATAATAACATAATAATAATCATAAAGAAAGCCAAAAATATCCCAAACAACAAAATAATATATATTTTTTAATATTAATGCGAGAAACATAAAAATTCTTGTAGTATAAAACATAGGCCAAAAATTTCTTTCTTTTTACTACGATAAAAATATGATCAAGTGTAAAGCAATATATCAACAAGTTGTGAAGCTATATGACGCTTTACTTCAAAACCATGCTCGAGCTATGATACTAACGGTAACGTGTATCTATAGATAAACTGAAACAAAGCGCAATTGTTTCAATAATTGAAGTTCCCTAAAGGCCTTCAGTACTTCATTGATAGAGAGCAAGAAGGTATTTATGTAGTAGGGCCTCAAAGGAATTTAAATATTTCCCAGCTTTGCTTCTTTTTTTCTCTCTAAGTAGGGGATAATATCTTCGTTGACCGCTATTTCGGCGTGACTCCTCACAGATATTAATTTTTTATCTACTCACTACCAGCTAGTTCTCTGCTGCTGAACCGAATGGGTGTTTAGTAAACAGTAAACGACTGGTTCTCGTTTTCATATCGTTTTTGCCCGTCCACACGATAAACAGAGAGAGAGAAGCATCATCTTGCATCCGCCATTTTTGTTTTCCTTGCTAAAAGAACTGGAATTAGCGTTTACGAAATATAAGCGTTTATAAGTGTCCACATTAAAACGATACGTGAGCGTTTACAAAAAAAGTAACTTCGAAAGCTGTTTTGAAAAATGAGCGTTCACGGAGGGAGTATCCATTACATAACATCTATGAAGTCTATCTATGAAGAAAATCACACCAAATATACACTGCCGTATAAATATGAAAGAAATTAGCGATTAAAAAAATAGGGCCCATCTGGCATAGCCAAGGCTTTAGTCTCTCTTGATGTCCCACGGATCTGCCTCTGCAAGCCAAAGGCGTTCATTGCTTCTAATTGATTTACATTCCGTGGAAGATTTAGTTAAACGATCGAAGAAACTTAACTTCTTTTAAACTACTTTATCACCTTTTAATCTTAACGAAAGAAACATATGTAGTTGATATAAAAACAAATAAAAAGTTCGTGACGGTGACCAAAGTATGCTTCGAGTAATCTTGATAAGGATGGCAGTTTTAGAATGTTAGGGAGTGTCTTGTACTAACAAGCCAATGAAGACAGTCGCGGCTGGTCAAATAGTTACCGGACGTTATATGCAATGCAATTGTAAAACATTTTGTTCGAAAAAGGTCAAATGCACGATGTTAATGTTTGTTTGCGGAGGCTGTAGACTCCTCCTTCCTTCGAAAAGCTGTACGTTTACCACTTCGTAACCCAGCAACAAAATCATTTTCTACGTCAGTTAGTTTTGTTTATTTCACACATTTGAATTCGCAATGAATTATTAGACCCGTTTCAAGGAGCAAGATTTTCTTGACAAGGACGATTAATAAGTTTCCTTGACAAGTTTTGTCTGTGCCCGTGAAACTTTGGAAACTAAGCTCATTAAGATTCTTTGTCATCCGTTTTCACGAGCAAATTTCATCTTTGACAAGGAAAAGTTAGCGTGCCTGCCAACCTCTCCTTTCCAAGGCATTAAAAATTGACAGTCACGAATAAATTTTCCTTGTCAAGAAAAACTTTTTCGCGTAAACGGAGATTTTTAAACTGAACATCATCAAAATGATCAGCTCGCAGTCACGCTGTCTGACTATTACTGTATCCCTGCTGTTACTAAGCAGATCAAACATGCCAAATGTAGCAATCTTTTGGCACCCTAAGGGCGAGTATTCTACACATCCGCAAGTTGTTTGATTTGAAACGAAACCACAAAATTGGAAAACATTGCAATATTTCGAAATTTGAAATGAACGCTTGCTTCCGTTGGTCCCGTATGTTTTTAGTTTTGTTCAAAAATGTTCCGTTAAATCGGTGTAAAACCAAGTCATGATCAAGGATGCTAAGGATTGTAATCTCTAACTTCCGTGGGAAATATTTTAGCCGAACATCTAACAACTGGTACAAACTCGAATCACGCCATATTACTAGTAAACAGTGACTCAGGCCCGCATTATACGCAACGTGATAGCCCAATTGAGCTGGCTGAGTTTTTCTACCGAGATCCCGGCTACCGTATAAACTTTGAAAAGATTTTGCTCGCAATTACGTGGAATACTGGACTGTGGTTGTATTTGATTTTCAGCACGATCGTCCGAGCTACCCGTTCCATATAACTGAGGCCCTCATAAGAGCAATAAAATTGGTTTTATATTAGAAATAACTAATACATAACTAACGATACATTATAAAAATAGATAGCAAAGTCTATTTAAGGTCTCTTCTTTTCATTTGTCGTAACCCAAGTGAGACAAAAATATCTCTTCTAGGATATTTGACCAGTCTCCGAAAAAATAATACATATTACCGTATTGCAATGTGGGCTGCAACAAACCGGTATAAATTTCAACTAAAGTTCAACTAATTTTTTGTACATTTGCCCACGGGAAAGCTTCCGATTGGAAAGATCTAGACCTCTTTTGGAGTTTCATTGATTTAATTTCATGCTTTACTATAACATTGAGTTTTAAAGAAATTCTGATATTAAGAAAGAGCCTGTACAGAAGTCCTCTTTAAATTGTGCCATACGGTAGTTAATCAAATTGAAATGTTTCAGTCGAAATACAGTTACGATTTTGGTTATAGTATATGGCCTCTTATGTGAACTGATTATGCAAGGTATTAAGATATAATAAGCAAATGGCTGACAAAAAACCCGAGACGTCACAGATCATAAACAAGACCGAAGAAGAGATCATAATCTATTTTGATGTTTCCCAAGTCTCATAACCATTCCACTCAACTATAGTTGTACGTTTAATATCAAACAGAAGAAGTAGTCAACAATTGACTTATTGAGCTCAAATTGCACCGCTCATGTAGAACTGGAAACTTCGATTGCTAGCTTCCCAGAAATGTTTAACTTAATTATTACCAATGCTTTAATTTGTTTCGATCTCAATCATTCGAGAAACGATCATCTTTTGTAAGCAAGTTGAATTCAAGAATATTTTCTTAATGTAAATAAAACAAAACTAAGCGAATAATCGACTAAAGACAAACGCTCACCTTCTGAAGGCAGAAGTCCTGCAGCTGAATGGTAAAAGGTAACAAGTATAACAAAAGTGACTAGGTTTGCGTGCATCGCTACTGAGAATTGTTCGACCGGTCTGCACCCTCAAAGTGATAAGCTGCCGATGGAAATCAACCAGTACTTAAACTTTGTAGTTATGCCATAGAAGGATTAAAAAAAAAACCGGTTCAAAAGGTCAAAACCTATGGCTATGTTGACGGCTTCTAGCTGAGTGATGCATGTTTGTTGAAAGCGGTACATATGCCATTATCAGCATGGTTATATTGCCATGCTTGGGAAAACAAAATATATGAAACTCAGTGACATGACATTCCATTTGATATGCTTTTCTTTGCTATGTCTCTTTTGAATTATTTCGTATTTTAATAAAGCGGCCATTCATTTTCTTTGTCTTTACAAGTAGATTCAGTAAATGTACATTGTTTCAATAATTTTAATTTGTTAATTTTTTTAAAAAAATGTGACTTTCACTTTTAAAAACTCAGCCTAAAAAAAGGTTAACTGATGAGACGTTTTCACGGAAAGTAAGATTAATTTGCTGCTACTGATTGTAGAATTAAAGGCGAGCGGAGCGTTATGCTATAACTGTAAAGAGAGGGTTCTTTATACCAACTCCCACTCTCTCTTTTTCAAGATCCAAATAGATCGTTTCAGTCTGGCCAAAACTATTGATAACAGGGTCTTGTATATTTATGTTTTGCAATTAGGGTAAAATACATGGGAATTTTTACAAGAACACTTTGTAGGACTCTTTTACTCTAATTGTATATCAAATATGGAACTCCTATCTTCTTTAACATAAAGATGTTCTTATAAAATAAAGCGTGTACACTGAAATACGTATGATTATATTAAAAACATTTTAATAACATTTGAGGCTAAAATCCCCGAAATATTTAAGAACATTCAACCTCGGCCAAAAAATAAGACGTTCTTATATATAAAAACAGAGTATGTAACCGATAATTCTTTGGGAGGAATTTCGTGCAGTAATTAATTATAGATTAAATTTTCAAGACCATGCAGACAATTGATTTGTCTCTAATTACGTACATATGAGGCATAAACCCATATACTTCACTTCGATATGAGGACATTAAGCTATTAGAGTCAATCCTGATAATAATTAGTAACTTAACAACCTTAATTGTATAAAGAAGAAATAAGGTTTTCTTTATACAATTTTAATTCGTAGTTATGGGAAGACGGCAAATGCAATTTTTACAAGACACACAAGAATAGTCTCAACCAAGGCTTTTCTGGACTTGTGAACGGACGATCGACTTTCAGTTAGATGTAAAACTCTGGTTAGTCAATTAAAAAGCTGTAGCAGAGGACCACGACCCAAATATAGCAACAGTTTTAGGTTTTGCGCCAGACAAATCAAAATATAAGAAACATATCAACTTTTGAACGCAAGATATACCGTAAATGGTACTGCAAAAACTTCCGATAATCTGTTTTCTTTTCAGCAATATTTGCACTAACTCAAGACGCTCAATAACCTACAAAATTTAAAGAATTCAAAATTTACAATGTTGTACTATGGACGATTTGCCGACTCCATAATTTTGTGCCTTCAAGTAATAAAATAAAGTTGTCAGCCATCCCTCAGCCTTGTGTGTGTTCCAAGCATGTTTCTTAATTTTGTCCGATTTTCAGCCTAACGTTTTTATAAAAAGGTTCTTATAAGAAAAAGTGTATAAGAAATTGTTCAATGGCAAAAACTCCCCATAAGTCTATTTTTTTGGTGATCATTATGAACCGCCGACGAGCAAAGTAAATCAGTATCCTTCTTCTTATTATTTTTTTAATTGAAATATACAGCCTTTTTTGACAAGTGTATTTTTAGTGCAAAAGCAATCAATCACAACGTTTAGTAATCAAAAGTTCGTGAACAACGTCACAAACCCACAGGCACATGATTCAGATGTTTCCTTCAAAAATACATGACCAGCGCGTGTCCTGATAAAAATCAGGTGAAAACTGACGCGTTATACAGTTGTTTTTCTTCGTTTCGTTTCCAATGAAAGCTTAAAGTAACATTGCTCCTAGAAGCTGAAGGGATTGTAGATAAAACAGAATATACGCTTTTTGTTAAAACATCTTTACAAGAACAATGAAGCCAAAATTAAAGAACAATTTAAGATTGACCAGCACAGTTTGAAGCTCGATAAATAGGAAAACCTTAAAGATAAAACTGAACTTGACCAAAACTCGTAATTTAACTTCGCAATACAGCAGATTCACTGTAATCTGAGCCCTAAAGCCTGTTCAACAAACAATGAATTAAGGTTGTCCGTCTCTAAACACAGCCGTACAATACATATGTGGTGCGAGAAGTATGAACAAACTAGGATCAAATCTGAAGTCGCCAAAAAAATAAGAACAATGAGGCACTGCAAAATTTACTGGTTCTTATGAAAAAAAAAACCCGTGTACTAAACCATCCGGAATATTCATCATGAAGTGATCTAAGAATACATTTTAATCTCATTTTCAATAATAAAGCAAATATACAAAGTTCTTTCATTGCCATCGAACATTTGTTTTGTCTGGACCAGGTTGTAACTTTAAACCACTGTATAAAAATAGTCTTGTTATGAAACAAAAACAATCACTTGTGACTGTGAGCTATGAAAACTAGACACCGTATAACAGCGTTATCAAATCAGTCAAATTATCATTATCATCTGATTAGGAGTTATCTTAGGAAGATTATTTAATAGGTTTTTAGGACTTCATCCTGAATATATAATATACATACACCTGTATTTTATATTTTAGAAAGGTGTCCCCAATTAGTTTATCACTGAGTGTAAGCGAGAAATTTCATGACACGTTAATAAAGTGAACTATTGTTATCATTATTATCAATATCATTGATAAATTTAACAATAACAATAACAATAACGATAACAACAACAACAATAACAATAACAATTTACACGACAGTGAAAACAACAACAATAGAAATAATAATAAAATCAATATTAACAACATCTATAATTTGAATTACGCCTAAAAGATGTTTCTCTGCCATAAAAACTCAAAAGTATTTGATTTTGCAATAGTGGCTCTCCTCTCGTCGACAGCTATAAATTAATTTACAAAATAAATGAGCGGTCACATGATAAAGCCCAATTTTCTTAAATTACATTGTAATGTTTTGTATAGTCTTTCAAAGTATTAACAGTTTCAATGACTTTTAAAATCAAATGAATATGTTTTTGCCAATACATTTGATTATAAAATTCAGCGATAAAAATCCACACAACCTTAAAAAAATCTGTACATTTTTAAAAACTAAAAATCGACGAACGTTTTGACGTTGCATAACGCCATTGTCGAGTCAAAAATTCCTGAGACCTAAAATCTAAATGTATAGGACGATAGAGTAATTGTAAATGTAAAAAAAAAAGGTAAAAGCAATTCTATGTTAAAGAGATAGTTTTCTATGTTACAGAGAAAGTTTTCTATGTATTAGATAATGTAATAGAACCTAGTGGCATGGTTGGCGCAGTGGTAAGATCTCTGCCTTCTAACCACAAGGTCCCGGGTTCAAACACCGGCTCAGCCGAGTGTTGAACATTTGTGTGGCCTTCTTTTCCGCCAAAGTTGACTCAGCTTTCAGTCCTCCTGAGGTTGGTAAAATGAGTACCAGCTTCTGCTGGGGGCTAACCTGCGATGGATTAGTGTCCCGTCCAGGGAGGAGTCAATGACTCTCATCCGCTTAACAATACAGAAACCGGAGATAAGCACCGGCTCCAATGCCAATGCGCTGCTTGGCTCGGAAAAGGATTTAGCCGAGTAGTATAACCTAGTAAATGGGTGAGTGGGCTAGTGGAGGTACATAAAAAAGACGGGAATTCATCTGAAATCAAAAAGTTTTTTTGTTTTTTGTTGTGGAGTTTTATGATTGGATGAATTATTATAGCACAAAAGAAACATTGCTTTAAAATAAAGTTTCACTGCAGAGGGTGCCAACTTCTTACTCGGACCATTTCTAGCGTCCGTGTCTCCCGGGTGATACTAAAATGTAATGAAAATGATCTAATTATTTACAGGCCGCTGGCTATGAATAGTGCGGGCCCTGAGAGTTCGCACCCTCGAGGCACTGAGGTCGCGTGGTTTGTTATGCTTACTGTTTATTTGGTTATTATATAAAAGTAACAATCCAGCTTGTTACACTTGGTTGGAAAGATTACATAAAAATGCATCTTAGGATAAGGCAGTCGAAAGCTGGTTTGAGGAAAACGAGCTTCTTGCCAAAACGAAAATTGGCGATCATCTTTTTAGCCTGTGCAATTTGGACTGGAGGGTATTTGATTTATCGGATGGCCAAGATCGACGGTGGTTTTTCAGAATGGTCGAACTATTCTGAATGTTCTGCCACTTGTGGAAACGGCACTCGTATGAAAATCAGAACTTGTACACGGCCACAACCAAACTTCTTGGGAAGTCTCTGTGTGGGCGTAAGTTCGGAAACAATTACATGTTTTGTAACGAAGTGTCCAGTGGATGGAGGCTTCGCCGAATGGTCTGAGTTTGGAGACTGCTCGGTTTCGTGTGGTGGCGGCTTTAGGCGCAGAACTCGCAGATGTGAAAACCCCAAACCTCAGTTCGGAGGAAAGGACTGCGAAGGAGTTACCCAAGAAACAAAAAATTGTAAACTCGAAGTTCCTTGTCCTATCGACGGCGGCTTCACAGATTGGTCGGAGTTCACTCCGTGTTCTGTTACATGTGGGGTCGGTTTTCAGTGGAGGAGCAGAGATTGCACCAATCCTTCGCCTAAACACGGAGGGAAATTATGCCAAGGTGCAATTCGGGAAAAACACTATTGTGAAAAAAATTGTACACTTAATGGAAATTTTACAAATTCGACAGATCTAGAGTCAGTTACTAGAAACATTTCGTCAACAGAATCCGTGAGGTGACATATGTACAGTAATGGAATAAGATATTGTTTGGTTGGAATTGTAGTAAGTAGGAAAATATTTGCCCCCATCCTCCCTGGGGATTGGGTATTTCGCGGTGAAAAGGATAGAAATGCTCAGTGGGAAATGAGAAAAAACGCCATAAAAATATTAAGGCATGAAAATTTTCAACCAAAAAAATACCTTAATACACCATTTTGTTTAAAAATTATGCAAATTTTTACTAGATCGATTTTCTTGTGGGGCCAAAAGTCATACTCGGTCAAATTTGGGCTCATTAATTCTGCATAAACATCACAAGGAATGCATCTAGCAAAAATTTTTATTATATATGATTAGCAAAGTGGTGTATTTTAAAAGCACAACAAATTCTAAAATTGTTATTTTTTTGAAATTTTGTGATCTCACTGATGGACAGTAGCATACTCTTTTTCAGCAAGCCAAATGTAGTGCAGTAGGTTCTTTTAAGTCCTTCAGTAGAAGCTAGGTTATGCATATTCTTGGGGATAATTTTGAGTAATATATGAGACAAGAGTAGCAAAGAACAACATTGTATTCTGTGCCAGTATAAAGTAAAGAAAATGAAAATCTTTGAACTGCTTTGACTCGCAAGACTTTATGAGTATTGCGAAAGTCATTACATCTGGATTTTGTAATGTTGGCCATTAAAGTGAAACAATATGATTTCAGATATAGGCTGGCTGCATGGCCAAGATTTTCCATGCGGAGACCCATGAGTCCAGGGCTTAATTTTCATCAGCACCCCAAAACTATAAAACGATATCCCACATTACAGTATAGGAACTCCAAAAATGTTCATTCTTTTAAAAAGGAACTTTTCAAAGTATTTCTTTTTTAGAAAGCTTTTTTTAGTTTTAGTTAAAATTGTTTTACATTACTTAAAACAATTTATAATTTTTAATTTATGCATAATCCTTATTATTGTACAAAGCACTCATGTTTTTTTAAGAAAGAGTGCTGTAGAAATATTTTATTGTTATTATTATTATTATTATTATCTTTTAAATAAGAGCACAAAGCTGGAAGTTTTTTTATTATTGTTATTATTGCTATTGTTACTATAATTACTACTATTATTATTATTATTAATATATAGTACCCCCCAGGGCTGTGGATCTAACTGTTGAAAAAAATTTTGAGGGGCGCCGGATTTGGGGAAAGGGTTGGCCTTGAGTACTCAGAGAGGAGATTTTTCTAAAAGTGGGACCTGCAGTGAAATTGGATTTCCTATCTTTCAATTGTAAAGCACTGTATATGTACAACATAATTTGGATCTGTGATAAAGATAGAAAAGGATAGAGACATTTAATAAATTTATATTTCTGGCATGCACAAGAATAAAATTAATGAATGATGATAACAATCTTGATTGGTATGACATATGTCAGCATAGTGGACCCGTTAGCTGGTGTACATATAGAAGTACCTGTATAAGCTGGCTTGTTCCCAGGCTTTTTTTTGGCATTCATTATTAAGATATGACTTCATAATATATGGCAACAAAATGTCAAATAAAATATAAATTATGGATGATTGATTATCATTTGTTTTATTGGGCTAAACACCCTGTATGGCTTTGTCTTGTGGCAATGTTTTGATAGTGCTTCGACAGTCTTTTTTAGGACATGTCAATGAAGAGCACAGGCAGTTTATGGATCGTTCATTTCCATTCATTTTTTTTCATCATTTTCATGAGCATAAAAAATGTATGCTGGGGTGCTGGGGGGAGGGATGGGGGTGGGGGAGTGGTTCAAATGTGGATATATGCTTTTCTGACTTTTTAAAAATGGTGGTAATATAATTTTAGCAAAATCATCACTTATTTTTTTATACGTGCACCTTTGTGGGAAGGGAAGGGGTATGGAAAAAGAGTACATGCTTTTTATGCTCATAGAAATGCTAAAAAAATGGATGACCCCTTAAGAAAACTTTCCAATTATCAATTTCTGCATGAATAAAATTTTAAAGTGGTGTTCATATCATCTTCTTGTGTATTGTTCTCATGGTCCCTATTGACCTCACAAATTTTTGTTTCAGTGTTAATTCTTGGTCAAAATGTGACTTTCTTTCCATTGTGTTTAATTAGGGCATGTTTTAGTCATGCTTTGCCAACTCTCCATTGCCTGCATTAATTTATTCTGTTATTTTCTGATTTTTCGTAAAGTCTTTAGACTGTGGTAATCTTACTTTAAATTTTGAAATTTCTTATTGCTCATTTGTTTTAGTTTCTCCTCTGTATTCATATCTGTGACAACTTCATAATCATGGGTGGTAGAAGCAAAAAATTATTTGTGGGGGTGGGGTGGGGGGCCACAATGGAAACTGTA
>JAOCPT020585276.1:0-10487 GCA_026546935.2 Palythoa grandiflora | reverse complement strand
GGAAGGGGGGAGGGCGATATGGGGTTAGAGTTGGAGTCGATAATTTGATGGCTTTTCCGCACATTTTGGATAATATTTTTGTTTGTATTTGAAATTCGAAAATTTGAAAATCCCAATCACTTAATAACAGTATTAAGACGAGCAAATGTCCACAAATACTTTTAGATTTTATTTACTAAAATATAAATACAGATACTTGTCTTTAAAAGTGTTAAACCGCGAAATGCAATTAGGAGACCTTACACAATGAGGACGCCGACGCCGAAGACGACGTGAAAGAACGATAGTAAATACAATAACTGCACATTGGAATGCATCGAGCTGAACACCTGCACGTCGTCGGTAAACACAGAACGTGAAAAGATCGTTTTTAGACTTTTTGGGACTTGACATACATTTCACCTGAACAGTTCAATGAAACAGTCTCAGCCACCTTGTCAAAAGGTTCCTAAAATGATTTATTTTTTTCCTTGATTGTATGGAATAAAGCCCGGGCCAAAAGTCGAACTTCACGTGTGCCAAACTTAATGCAAAAGAGGTAGAACAATATGATATGCTCCTTTTGCATTTATAAGTACTCGTTCGGCACATGTCAAGTGCGACGTTTGGCGCGAGCTAACAGTGTTCATAGGCAACATACACAGTGATCGAATTGGAGATCAAACTCGCGAACATGTACTTATGACTCAAACACACCAACGGCTCGACATGTGCGCCGCCGAGGAAGTAAAGGCGTAAGTTGAATGATTAGTTGCAATAATGATCATTGAATGAAATTTCAATTCCGGCGTTTTAAAGTTCCCACGCCGGCCACGGCCTAAAAAGATAGCCGAAACTTGCTCAGTCTTAGTCCAGAACAGGCAGTGACGTCACTTAAGGAATCGTTTACTCTTCCCGCCAGTTTATATCACTGTTTCATTGTATGTCATACAAACGAGATCATTTTGTGTAAATAAACCAAAACATGATCGGTTTTGTATGAAAATTCAATTAATCAGTGAAATTCCTTAATTGACATCACAGCCTGTTCTGAACCCAGACTTAGCAACTCCCGGATAATCGTTTGCTCTGGCTGGCGGTGGAACTTTAAAGCTTTATTTTGTAGCAAAAGACTTGCGGAAAATGGTAAATGTAAAGAAGGATAAGAAGGATGTTTTTTAGAAATGAAATAAAAACTAATTTGAGTTATTAGATTGGATTAGTGATTGATATAGAATATAGACTGAGGTTAGAAATTAATATTTGTAAAAACAAAATTAGTATAGGTAATCACACGACTTCGAGTTCAATTCGGAAATAATTTGCACGAGTGGGTTTTTCAAAAAGTATCAAATCGTAATCGTAACAATCGTAGTAATCGTAGTTGTAATAATCATAGTAATCGTAGTCTTAATCGTAACGATCGTAATAATCGTCGTAATCGTAGTAAGTAGTAATCGTAATTGTAATGGTAATCGTAGTGATATCATTGGCTTAAAAAATTTCCTATTGTCTTTCAGCCAATCATAATCCTGAATTTTGATGTGTAATTTGCACCGGTGTTACACTTTTTGCACTGATGTTACAATTGAACTGCACTGCTCTCAGCCAATCAGAATTTAGTAATTTTTTCACGTATATTATTAAGCGAGTTATAAGTTTATGTGTATGATATATTATTGTGATTTAAAATTCTGATATAAAACTCTGATATATAACTCTAATTAAAGAGGCAAAATGTTTGGGGTTCGGGATAGTTAATTAAAATTTGTTTTAGAAGTATATGTAACCCGTTTTCAAGAAAAGCGGTCGAAAGAGGTAGTCATGTGTCAAACATTATACCACTTTCAGGGTCTCGTGGATGGCCGGGCTGTTATAAGTCTTAGGAGACCGTATTCATGTTAATTGGTTAGATAGGCATAAATATAGTAAATTGCAATAATTATACAATTAAATATACTCAACAGGAAGAATAAATACATTGGGGTCTGGGATAGCCTTTTTGGATAGGGGCATAGAATAGTAAAGTCATTTTGTATCTTTTAAAAATTTGTATGCGGTTGGATTTAGAGATAGTTATGATATTTTTGAATAAAATTTAAAGAGTGGGTAGTAGTTTAAGTATATTGGGAAATATAAGGGTACGTTAGTTTAAAAGTGTATAATTTTATCTTTAAGATTAAATATTTTTATAGTTTAATTAGAAATTAGGTAGAAAATTATGTAAAAAAGAAAGAAAAAGAAATTCAGTTGGTAGTGATACCCAGGTATATTGTTCGGAAAGGGCCGGGGTGCATCGATACCAAGCTCCTTGTCAGATGTGAATCATCAGAGGCAAAGCGGGATTTTTTTCACCAATTACGACGGTTCTGTAGGCCGTCCCCTGACAAATCAGAGATACCCCTTTTTTCTAGGGATAATCTGGAACGAATCAACAATAAAAATTACGACCAATTAGATTACACCGTTTTATCAAGCTTCCGTTATATACTGAGTACGTTTTACTAACAATTGTATTTTTTCAACTAGTAAACGAGTTTATCTCTCTCCCATACCTTAAATGTGACAATCATTGCTGTACTCAACTAACTCTGCAATGCAAAGCTTAATCTAGTATATATGTGTGTTTGAGTTTATTTTTCTCACCGTTGCCGCAGTATCTTCGATTGCAACTCTGTCCTGTACTAGTCAGGTAATAAACGTTGTATGTTCCGCAATTTCGCACACTGATACGACGTCTCCACTGACAACAGCCCAATCTTCCATGGAAACAGACATCGCCGCTGGCACGTTGATAACGTCGAAACGGTAGTCGTCCTCTGAACCAGCCTGGATAGTTAGTAGAACAGCGGTTTCTTGGAACACACTTGGTAGCCATGTTGTTTCCAGCCCGTCCACCAAAGCGATACCAGCCACTCCTCATATTATTATCACAAAGAAGTGGCGAGTTGCCCTGGGAGATGGCCCTGTTTCCTTGATTGAGCCATATATAACGTCTGCACTCTCGGGGAACTGAAGTATAAAATTGATTTTGAAAAATGTCCTATGATGTGTTACAACAGCAAGTAACGTCACTATAAAATAATCTGTTCTGGAAGGAATAAAAACAAAAAAAGTAATGTATATCAGCTACCAAAGTATGCGTGGTTAACTTCCTTTGACATATCTTAATTTTTAAATTTGAATTGTAAAATAAATTAAAGCGGTTTCTAACCAGTTTTATTTCTAAGATAAAAAAATATATATTTGATTACATAAAACTTTAAAAAATTTAAAACTATAAAAACGTTTAAAAAAGTTTCCCGAATTTTCGAACTACCGTACGCTAGTTCTTCATCAGGGGACAGTAAAAAACAGATAAACTTTGAATTCTTAATGAAGACAAAAACTTCGCCAGCAGAACTTTGGCAATCAGACATCACGCCGAGACGACAGACCACAATACTCACCCTCGACACTGTCGCATTCTCGAATTGAATGTTCTAAATTATAGTAAATGATTGTTTTTGGAGTCATTCCATTCAGAGCTGGACAAAAACACTGTAAACGAACGAAGGGCATTCGCACGAGCTTATGTCCGCCTGAAGATGATCTAGTTGATCGAAAACGTTTGTTTTTAATAACATTTTATAACTTTTACAATTTTTAGCCTTATATATTTTTAGTAGTTTTATGGAGAACTCAATTTTAAACTCCAGTTTTATTGTTTTATATATTTCAAAATGCTACCATTGTGTTAATCCTTAGGACCTTCGGGGGCACTCAACAACACTGAATGAAAATTTCGTTTTCCAGAATTTTCATTAAGAATTCAAAATTTATGTTTTTTACTTTCCCCTGATGAAGAACTAGCGGACGGTAGTTCGAAAATTCTGGAAACTTTTTTAAACGTTTTTATAGTTTTAAAGGTTTTAAAGTTTTATAAGGTCAGATATAGATATATATTTATCTTTATTATGAACTATGATCTCACAAATGTTAACATTTTTATTTCGCTTTTGTTTAAATTATCTCTTGCATTTTTTAAAATCAAAACTTAATTTTGAGTAAAAGCTTCAAGCGAGCTAGCTTGTGCTATTGCTAATGTCGATGTTTATGTTAATTTCAAGGCTTAAACAAATGATAAGGAGAGGAGTAATGATAATGATAATGATGATGACGGTGATGATCAAATATCAATTTGACGAGTGACATTATTTCTATTCATAAATGTCCAGTTGTGTTGCTTACAAGATAAAAGCATCTCTATGGTGTAATGTTTAATTGCTATTGATGTGAGGTAACAAAAGGTAAGGTTTGTTTTTCTCACCGCCATCTCTGTTGCCGCAGTATCGCTGATAGCAACGCGTTGTCTTAGTCAGGTAATAAACGTTGTATGTACCGCAGTTTCTCACTGTGACACGACGTCTCCACTGACAACAGCCCGATGTTCCACGGAAACAGACATTGCCGCTGACCCGTTGATGCCGTTGAAACGGTAGTCGTCCTCTGAACCAGCCTGGATAGTTAGTGGAACAGCGGTTTCTTGGAACACACTTAGTAGGCATGTTGTTTCCTGCCCGTCCACCAAAGCGATACCAGCCACTCCTCATATTATTATCACAAAGAAGAGGCGAGTTGCCCTGGGAGATGGCCCTGTTTGCTTGATTGAGCCATGTATAGCGTCTGCACTCAGGGGGTACGGTTGAAACTGAAGTAGAAAATTGTTTTTTAACAATATTTTTGGAGTGTTTTACAATAGTAGCCTAGCTGACGTGACTTAGAATAGACAGTGTTTAAAGGAATGAAAAAGAATCACGGCAACCCCTTTTTGCTTGTCTATCGATAGGGCATGCATAGTGAGCCCCCTAAAAATATCTTATCTTTCATAAGGAAAATGTAAGTTAAAACATTTTTCTGTTCCTCTTTTGCATCTTGAGGTCAAAAAGCATTTTTAAGACCTAATTTTTACAAAGCCACTTTTTGGTAATTTTTAGTTTTATTTTTTATGTCATCACCGTCCACATTATGAAGTGTTGAAAACCCAATAAAAGATTGAATGAAAAGGAAGTATCTTGGATATTTTCATGTTTTTCGTATGAGTTTTAAGAGAGGAGAAAAGGTTTTGTAAATTGGTTGTTTTTAAGAGAAATTCGAGTTTTGGTGATATTGTGGTGATATTAGAGAGGTTTAACTAAATTAATTTTGAAATTTTAAAATATTTGATAGAAAAACACCAAACAGTGCCCAAACCAAAGCTGCACTTGCGCATGGTCAGGAGGGACGGTTTGATAATTATACTCAACTATGACTCAATATTCTTCTCATTAAATGACTTATTCCAATTCCCTCGCCATCCAGCAACAAATAAATTTACTGAACTACACGGATCCGATAAATAACCGGTTTTACAAATCTCCCTATATTATAGTGGAGGGAGCGGGGAGGCTGAAGCTAATAACGGCTGCAAAGGATACTATTGAAATTTATTTTATCGGTGTTTTTTTTAGTTGACCATTTTAACCGCAAAGTGATAATTATTTTATTGTTAGTACAACTTAAGTGGTTCAAAACAGGATTGCAGCACAAACCACAATCTTTTGATAACTGTATTCATACTGTTTTAGTGAGCCAGTCACAAAACAACTAACACTATATCAGTCAATTACAACTCTTGGATAGGAATTTAACGTATGCTTTGCGGCCTTTCACTATCAAGGAGATCAATTGCAAGCAATGAAAAACATTTTTAGTGTTTGGCTCACAAAGTGATTTAAAATTGAATATCATAAGTAAATAATCTTCGTGCGGTCAAATTTGATCCAAATTTGAAATTGCGCGTTTGATTTAGCTTGTACCCTTAAACAGTCAATTACCATTAGTTATTAAATAATATAAATGGGTAATGATGATAGAGTTTCATATATATAAGAAATACAAATAAATTACACAAATAACAATATATATGTTGCACATAAGTGAAATTCGTATCCCCAAACTCCCAATGTAACATTTCGTTAAATATTTTAATTATCGACGAAAAACTGTTTTAAAAAAGCTGTTCTCATTCATCTGTTGTAACACAGGCATTAATTGTTTTCAAATGTCAAAATACAATATCCATGAGCTAACTGCCATTTCAAATTTGCTGCCCAAATTGACTAAATATACTGACATAATTCCAAAAAACACTCTCCCTCCTTCACTGAATATCATTAGGTTTCTGATGAGAAACAGGGCTATCGTGAGTGTCCTTATGTATGATTTTTGCAGTGTTTGTACATTAAGCTTTTAGACTAAAGTCTGCCGTGAGAAGATGCCAGTTTCTCTGGCGCAATGTCGAGTGCCCTGGAAGCGAGCTATAATAAGTTTCTGAGTTTCTGCAATGAATGATGAAAACTCTGCCATACATCAAAATCCTTTGCAGGCCTTTGGGTGTGTTTTGGACGAGTTTGATGTTTCACAGATTCAATTTCATTCTTGATTTATTGCAACCCTATGATAAACGGTAACTTGAAGCATTCTATATATAGCTAACACAAGGAACTACATGCTTGCTTTTTTTATAAGAACAACTTTACAAGAACAACGAGGCTCAAATTTGCCAACTTTGATAACTAGGAAAGCCGGCTTTTGTGGTAGAAGATTGACTAAAACTTTATAGCGATACAGCATAAAATGTAAAAAGATTCATTGTAAAGACTTTTCAACAAACAATGAAGGTATGAAGGAAATGTTCGTGTTGTCATAAGCTTCTGGCTTTCTCAGAAGAAAAAGTCTTCTGAGTCCCTAACGGGAATCGAACTCATGAACCTCTAATAACCGGTTAGACGCTCTATCACATGTTCTATCCACTAAAATACAGGAACTCACGTGGGGAACGGGTTACTTAACTTGGTTCTGTAGATGGAACACTGGATATATGTCCTGCCAATTGCTAAGCTCAATGTATCCATATGATGAATTAATAAATGTATCAGGAAGTTTTTCAGATTGGATAAATATTGTGAAAGCCATACTTGTTGTCACAAGCTTCTTTTTCTCAGAAGAAAAAATCTTCTGAATCTTTAACGGGAATTAAATCCGTTATAGGGACTCAGTTGAATTTTTTCTTCTGAGAAAGAGAAGCTTGTGACAACATAAATAATTATTTTACAGTATCTATCCAAGCTGATAAAACTTACTGATCAATCAATGAAGGTAGTTTGCCTCTAAATTCAGCCCCACAATACATGTGTGGCGCAAGGCGTTTCATTTTCCATTGCCTTGTTTTATTTTGTTTTTTCTTCAATAAAAACTGCTCACGGAAATAAAAACAATTTTAAGAACAAATAGAGGAAGAAGTCGCCAAAAAATTAAGAACAATGAGCCTCGGCAAAATTTACTGGTTCTAATAAAAAGCGTATAATTCAAATAAATTTGCTTAAAACTGAACATATCTTGGCTGTTAAAGGAGAAAGGGTGTCATTTATGTGTTATGTTCTTCGCAATTAAAATGTAATGGAGCATTAGGAAAACAAGTCTCCAATATACATGACAAAAAGAATTAAAAGTTAAAAACTTTACCTTGGCAAAAAACTTGATTGTATCCCACAAACACCCACAAAAGAAAGGTCTCTAGTAGTACCTTTAGACGTTTCATTTTACACGACTGTATATTTTTATCAGTCGTCTTCTGTCTGCTTAATCAACCTTCTTCCGTCGTCCTTGCGTCTGTTTTGAAAACATCATTTTTAAGGATCAAGTTAAGAGTGAGCAATCGTTTAATACGTCATAATGCCACTCTGATAATGACTTAAGATCGAAACCAATTCACACAACAAAAGAAACTGTCACTGATATTATTCCAAATGTAACGTTGTGTAATATAGTTTCATGTTCTTAAATTGCCCAAAGAGCAAACTGCTCTCTTTTACAAACTACTCAAGAAGCCAAGAAGCAGTGAAGAATATTTTAAAACGGGAGCACGGAATAGCCTTCTGCTACAAATAGGAACTCGTGCATTTTGAATTTTAAGTCTATTTTGTTACGCAACTAAAATTGTTCCACGTATTTCCCAAATGTTTATGCCTTTGAATATAAAACTAAAACTAAAAGGTATTGGTATCTTCGATATTTCCTGAAGTTTATTATGACTTAAGGAACTAATGATAGTTGATTAAACTAAATCTCAAATTTGTCAAAGCCTGGACAACTGTGATTTCTTACCGCAACAAGGATAAATAAACAAGTTAATCAAAATACGACAACGTCATTTTAAAAGTACAAATTGTGCCTGTTGGTCTCGAGTACCTCTTGATGCTATGATTTCCTACAGTTATGAAAAAATTCGGTCATCTCATCAAAGTTTGAAGTGTTCATGTAATTATCTCTCCAGAAATCAGTGAAAGGAAAGAGTAAACTCATATCAAAAACGGGTTTCTTGTTTTTGTAAAAAATATTGTTTAAGCCTTGAACATATCGCCTCAGCTAGAGGACCGTCTGCCTAGTCAGAGAATTGCTAAGTAGCCCCAATTGACGATCTGTAAGCGTTTCTACATTTGAACGGGAAAGGGAATCAGACTCCATTCTATTACGCAATGCCAAAACAGACAACAAGATCAACCGACAGTCTGATATCCGGCAGTATACTCTTCCCTTTGACTAATCTTAATCAATATTCATTTACAATAATTCGCCTTTTTCAATTGGTTTTAAGAGCCGGTTTCTATAAATGTCAAAAATGCTTGGCCACTCATGAAATTTCGATTTTTTTTTTAATTTAGCCCAAATAAAGCGGATAGTGAATTATTTTCGAAAACCACGTCAATCGGTTCAGCAGCGTTATATTTTTTTCAAAATCGAGCAAAGTTTAATTTCGCCATTTTGTTGTCTTGGCACGAGTTGAACCAAGGTTAAATTAGTCATTTTCTGTTCGAATCCAGAATTTTGACATAATGTTAAGCTATCCTTGTTCTTGAAAAAGCATTAATTAGTTTTAAAACAACTACAGATAACAAATTTTATTTGCTTCCTAAAGACCACTTTGATGCTTAACTCAAATGGTACATGGGGTTCGATCAAGTGTTCATCCCACCGCCTGTTTTGCTCCTTCTCCACCTTGGCCTTCAGCAACGCTTTCAAGGTACGGTTGATATTCTCAATCTGTCCATTTCCAGCTGGATGGTATGCAGTTGTGCGGGTTTTCCTAATCTGATGTAGCTGGCACAATTCACTACACAACTCAGATTCAAAGTTCCTCCCTTGGTCTGTATGGATGCTGCCAAGGGCACCATATCTATAGATCCAGTTCCCTATCAGTGTTCTTGCACATGTCTTGGCTCTCTCGTTTGGTAAAGCATATGCCTCCAACCCACTTAGTGAAAGAGCATTGAACTGTCATGATGTACTGGTTGCCTATTGTAGGAGTTCTAGGGAGTGGGCAAAGAATATCAATATGGACTCTTTGCATTGGATGCGACGAAGGAATTGGGTGTAAAGGTGCTCGAGGCTTTCTTTCCCACAAGTCTGACATGTTAAACAGTAATCCTTTACCATACCTGCTAGCCTTGGCTTCTAGAATCGCGACTGTATCTTTCGAAGGGTTTTGAGCAATCCTTGGTGACCTCGCTCAAGCGCATCATGCATTCTCTGAAGTGACCGAGTTTCCTGATAATCGTCTAACAGACTAGAGAACGACTTTTTCTGTTCATCAGAGAGGTCAGAACAGCCAGCCCTGATATCACGTTTCCATTCATTGCCCATGGAATCACACCTATCCTCGTCTATGACTTTAGGTTTGTCTTCACTTAGTAAATCTCCCACCTCCATGGTCAACAATTGCGCTGATCCAAAGTTACGATGAAATGGGTAGAAATGTCCCCTGTTCTGCCTGGTTTAAGTGCCAACACGTGGTCTAAGAAATTTGCTAAACGAACAACAGTTTTTGCTTCTTTCGGTACAGACAATAAGCGAGCTGTGGAGCCTGTGTGCATATGCCCCCCACCCACGGGCTTTCCCTCAATAATGCCTGATGTTCTACATTGTTGTACTCGTACCCAGTCTTCAGTCTACCAGCGGTTACTACCTCTGTTCCCGGTTAAATTTCCACTTTCTGGTCGAGGAGAATGCGACAGACACTGTTTCTGATTATATATGGGGATCTCTTCACCACGAATAACTAATCATACAGAATTTGACTGACAACCATAAGTTTCAAAAAAATCTGATCCCAAAATGCATGGGTGTGGAATATTAACATTGGTACGGACAGAGTTACCTTTCCGAGACGCAAATAAATCGAAACTCTGCCTTCAAAAGCCAAGCTATCTCCATTTGTAATGGTTAGGTTGGCATTGAGTTTTTCCAGTTTTTCAGGGCAACACTGTCCACTCTTTCTCCAGCTATTTTCGCTCAAATGCAAGATGTTGCCCCAGTGTCTAACAAAATTGACAATTGCTTATAGTTCACTAATCCCGAAACATAAATTCCAGTTCCAGTTGTAAACAGACTTAATTTCTGTGCATGATTGGGTTCAAACAATTTATGTT
>JAOCPT020585275.1:0-18489 GCA_026546935.2 Palythoa grandiflora | reverse complement strand
AGTGAAGTCTTCTGAGACCTCACGTGATTTGAATGGGTATCTAGAACCTCTGACGCATCTATATACAGTTCTTAATAATAATAATGATAATAATGATAATAATAATAATAATATCGTTAATAATAATAATAATAATAGTGTTATTATTAGTATTAATATTATCATTGTTATTATTATCATTATCATCATCATTATTATTATTATTAAATTTGGCTTGATATGTCCTTAATGTACAGTAGTAATTACCAGTGGTGATGACAATGCGGCGAATTTGTGCTTCAATTTTTATTTTAGTTAAGATTTATTTAAGAAAAATAGAACTGTTCATTGTCGGTCTTGTATCGTTGGGCTTCGCGATTAATCGACAACTAGTCGGCTTAGCATCGACTCATTTCTCGTCCTGGAGAGTTGCTGTCGGCTTAGCATCATATCGAGGCATTTTCAGTCACCCTACTGTCGAATACTCAATGAACACTCGATTATGAAGGCGCTCGCCGCAATTAGGTTGGATTCTCTGCGCGTCACAATCGTTTCAGCTCGTTTTTTGTGTGGTCCAAATTCAAAATATTGTCTGAGTTTTAGTCATTTTAAAGATTTCTCTACAAGAAGAAATTGCTGCCCAGAAGAAATTCTCTAAAAAAGTTAGGATCGGGCGCTGGAAACACGCAGCATTATTTCGTTTTGCATAATCAGTAGTCAGACTCCCTATTTATACCGTCCGATTCCATAGGTTGGTACTAAAAGTAGGATGGAGAATCGGAAAACGGGAATCAGTGAACGGAAAAAACAGGAACAACAAAAAAATCTAATAATAATAATAATAATAATAATAATAATAATAATAATAACAATAGCAACAACAACAATCAAATAATAATGATCTATTTTGAAATTACAATTATGCACAAGTATTTTAAAATATTCTTTACATTTCAATTTAGTATATATATTGAAATAATATTTTATCAAATAAAAATAGTTTTTAATCACGATATCGTTCCTGTTTTTAGATATTCCTCCTTTTATCGATCCTACTTTTAGAGATTCCACTTTTTATTTTTTCTGCTTTTAGAGATTCCATCTTTTATCGTTCCTGCTTTTTCCGTTCCCCATTTCTCGTTCCCGATTCCCCGTTCTTGCTTTTATTATAAAACTGCTATTTTAACTCGGCTTTTATATTTAGCCAAAAAGCAAATCAACGTCAGCAGCAAGCAAAGCACACGAAAAAGCCATGACGTCACCATGATTACTGAGCTCGCACTGTGATTGGCTCACTCCCAAAAACTCATACTGCGATTGGCTAACATGTCTTTCGTATTGTTTCATTACATTACATTTTCGCGCTGAGATTGGCTCACACGCCTTTCCTATTGTTATATTACATTACTTTTCTCTGGATCACTCAAGATTTTTTTCGCCTGCAGGTCGATACTTACGCAGGCGGCTCTAAGGCTGCCGCCTCACGATCCTCGCCTTTTGGCTCGGATCGCTCGTTGGCAACTAGCCCGACTCCATATCAAACACACTTCACTAATCTGGTTATTTCTTAATTTAAAAGCAAACATCTGGAGATTTGCTTCTGTAGACGACATAAAGATATTTTAAGAGATTTGGAGAAGGAAATAAATAAACAATTTATTTAACATCTGTTTCGCAAAGGAAGTGCACGGTTAACCACTCTTGCTAGTATGTTGGATAATCGTTTGACGGCTCAGATTTCGGTATGAAAGAAAATTTTGCAAAGGAGGAAAACCGGAGTACGCGGAGTAAAAATCCTGAGAGTCTTCAGCCCGGCGTCGTGTGAACCCAGGACTCGATTTTAGGATCAAAAAAGTGGGAGGCGCAGTCACTGTTTGACTGCTTCTCGGTCATCCTGGCTCCCTGTCTACGAGCTTATCTTGCTTTATGATAACTTCCGCAGACCTTCCCCCAAACCCGTCCCTCCCCCTTCCTTTCAGTTTCACAAACTTCTGCCGTTTAGGGGTTTTCGTGTCCTATTTTTGTATTGCAACATTTGGTCCCTCCGCTAAGACGTTTTGTCCCACGGTCCAGACGTTAATTCATTTTACATTTCATGGCACAGAAAAAAGAAATGACTGAATTGTCGAGTCCTTTTACGAAGAACATCATCATTCTTATTCTTTTATTAGCTGTGAAAATTTTACCGAACAAATACGTGTTACATCAGTACATGGTCCGTTTATGTTAACCGTACTGCAAGCTTTCACATGAAACTTCTTAGTTCGTCCACCGATCATACGTCTTCTTAAATTAACTATTTTGATCTAAGTTTACCGAAATTTATTTTTCTTATATCTGACTGTTTTAGATAACAGAATACTTGAAGCCGTCAGCTTTCGTAAATTTGAAGATATTTCATGGTATTAAACTATTTAACACAAAGTCAAAGCATATCAAAATGTTTATCAGAAATAAAAGCCAATGAGGATTGGCATCCTGTTGAGGTTATACCTATATAAAATCTTGCGTTAAATTTTCAATTATACTTTTAGGTATATTCAAGTTTGATATTGTAGTTTTGTGGTCGAAGATGAATGCAGTTTTCACAACTATTTCCTGTGATTTCCCAACCTGAACGAATATTGTTTTCTAGCGTGTCCTTTGCACGTAGTATTTAGTTCAATTCCTACCTTAATCCAATAACGAATAATCGACTACACAAAGGAATTCAAAACAGGAAGGTAACTCATTGAAAACGTGAGCGTGAAGGGCAGTGAAACGGACAAAGCTAATTTCCTTTTGTGAGGACTCATGATCAATTTGTTGCTGATTAAAAAGCGTTTTCTTAATCTATTGAGAGCATAACTAGCATTTCGGGACTTTCCGTGTTTAAAACGGAGTTGCATGATTACGACTGCGTGGTTGAAACTAGAATTAGTACTGTACAATAATCAATTCGATGTTGTTCTGCTTTAGGGAACAGAAAAACTAAAACTCATGTTCGTCTCGACAAGCAGACCAAGTTAGTTACCTTATAAAATTTATGTTGTAAAGGTCTTTTGGCGCGAAATTTTCCCGCCTCTCGGGATTTCACTGATGACGCGTCAATAAAACTTGGCTTTTCCAACTGAAAGGAACCCCAAAAGGATGAATATGTGTTAGATGATTATTTTTTATTTTCTCAGTGAGATCTTCCAAAGAGTGTAGAAAAGATTTTTTACACGAATTCCTTTTCTTCAACAGTGCCATTTTCATTATATACATCAACCAAAGTTTGTATCGTGTTTATTTTATTAAACGCTCCCCCTTGTATCACGACATTCTAATAATCGCATCGGCTTTTAATCATGTCAAAATGATAAGTACTGACGGTTGATAAGCCTGGATGGAATTTTATTTAGAAATGTGCCGGGGATGGATTAAGATAAACTTTTTGTAAAGGAAGAGGAGCAAGGAAGGCTATGCAAAAACAAAATCAATTAAAAATGTATATATCGTGATATTTAGCAATTATTGAATGAGGCTGAGTAGGATATGAAGAATTCTGCAGGTCGAGGAGGGTGTTATCCACCGTGTCCGAAGGCCGAATTTAATAATTGCTTTATTATTCATTCAAAATATTTTCAAACTCTTAAAGGAGAAAATGAGCTGAGAAATATTTTCTTCGCTCAAACTTCTAAACCTACTCTCAGCCATTTTCGCGCTCAACAAAAATAACACAATCTTTCCCCAGTTTTTTTTTTTTCGGTCAACGGCTCAATAATTTTCAGCGGGATGCACTTTTGACGTCATTGATTCAATATGACGAAGATTCTTTCCAAATTTTGTGAACAGCAGCTGGTTATGGTGAATTATGCGTGTGGTTTTAACCAATCAGAAACAGGGAAATATTTTGAATGAAAAATTTAGATAGTTATATTATCACTCATATACATTGGTTCACTATATAGTACTGATATCAACTAAATGTGAGCCTGCAAACAGGCCCTTCTTCAGCGGAAGGAGGACAGAGGGAGTCCGTTGTGGTCTTCCCTCTGCTGGAGAATGGCCCACTCGCAGGCTAACTAAATGTTAGTTATAGGTATTAGGCGGTAAAGGTAAAATGGTTGTGTGAAAATTGTTAGGGGAGTGGTGGGACAAAAGCCATAGAGCTTCACCTTCTCAAGAGTGAGTTTTTAACCAATCAGAAGCCTGGAATTTAATACTCAGTTAAACTAATTAAAGATGCCGGAGTCAATTGCGGCTGCGCTGCCACGATATCACAACATAAGAAAGTTATCTTGCTTTTACTCCAAAAATGAACAAAATGGGGTTAATAAGCTATTTTATTGTTTTTCGTCATAACATGTGTATACTGAGTGAACTCATTACATGGCCGGCCGCGCGAAGAAATAAATTTCAGCTTCTTGCTGTTGAAAATCCACCCTCATTTATTTTGAGAATTTGTTTTTAAAAAACGTTAACATTCAAAGATAGATGAAGCTAGTATTTCCGTAAGCACATTTGAACTCTTTCCCCTTCACTGATATCAATGTATTTTCGTCACGTCGACCAGCATTCTTTGAAAACCGGTGAAAACTTGACTGAGACCACAAAGAGTTTCGCACGGATTGGATAGAATTTGCGGTCAATCGACATTATTTTCTAAAAACGATTAACGAAATTGTCATGCGATCTTTACTGACCACTGCACACAAAGAGTCATAGCTAATTAGTTCTAAGTTTAAAAATTCTGTTAACAATACCAGGTTCGTGACTTGGACGTAAAAGTTGCTTAGGGGGTAATTTGGACGAAACAAAGAACAGAATACGTTTTCTTCAAGTCTTTGAAAGAGCATTTCCAGTGAAAAAAGCTGAAATGATTAAACGCACGCAAAGTCAGAAGTCGTGCTGCAGTCATCGGATTATTAATTATGGGAAAACTCGTGACGAATTTCCGCAAGATTGTTTGAAGAGTTTAAAAGTTACGAATGTGTGGGAGTTTAATCAGCTTTACAATATAATATAGTAATTCTTTTTGCCGGCCTTTTCTAGCTATAGTGTCGTATCACATATATACAGAAAGTTAAACCTCAACCTATAATTCGTAACCTAAAAATGAGAAAATGATTTTCTAAAACAGGCTTATTCGAATTATTGGGAAGATTTATTCGTTGGTTTGGAGTTAAGCTACCGATCGTGTCTTGCCGTAGGGGACGTGTTTGTGGGCGAGAGTCGGAGGATACAGTAAAGCGCTGATTTATTGATGATAAGGAAATTGGTTGACTAAAATTCACACTTTCTCTAAATTAGCTGCCGGGACTGTTGATTCCATTCAAAGATTTTGATTCCGGTGCGATGTTGTTTCCGTTCACATGGGGCACATATCTGAACCCAAAGCAACTCTTTAAAAAGGAAATCCTGATGTTTGTTGAGTCTTTTAAGAAACCAATGAAGAGAAGCTTTCGTTTGTAAATAGTAAACTGAATAACTTATCGAATGAACAGCTTTTTTACTATAAATGTCTGAAACAAACTTGTTTCAATGAGAATAGGTACGTGCGTATTTTGTTACCATAGGGCATAACCAATCGCATTGTTCAGCCTTGAATCACCGATTAGAAAAGTCATATTATAATGGTTCTAGTAACTAAATAAATCAGCGTTTTCAGAATCATCTAGGACTTCTATTTCATTAATTCGCGGCATTTCTGACCTTATAACTGAAACCGAACAAATCCAAACGGCAATCGCTCAAGTTTACTGATACAGAAGAAGTAACTGACCTCATTCTTTAAATCTAAAACCTAATTTCTTATCGATTATTTTATTTATACTACCATAAAAACTAGTTTTTCATTATCTCGAAACTGATAAATGGCTCACAACTTTATTGTTTGAAGACGTAACAAAAGTTTCACTGAATTTAGGAAGTACTTGCATTTAGTACTTCGCCCTTGTTCAACGCTCGCACAAAAATTTAACCAGTGTTCACAGTTTTGTTAAAGAGTTGCTTCAATGTTTGTTTATTACAACTAAGAAATGCTCAGATGTTCGCTTTCATTTATCATTTATTCTTTGGTGATGTAAAAATAAATGTGTGCACTCTGATACTTTTGGTACTTGAAGCAATCGTACTTCTAAAGCATTTGTCGCTCAGCCGAGCGATTTGATAAAATTTTCTTAGTGCTTGTACTTGTAGTTCCACTGAAAAGTAAAGCTAAAGCCACCTCAGCCGTACCTTACTATATTGCTGGCTCGGTACATGTCGCCATTTTATTCTGTATTCAACAACCCCCCTTGAGATAAATTTAGAACACTCTGACACAAACAAAGGATTAAGAGATTACAGCGCTGCTGAAATAACAGGAAAAGACATTGATAGCCTCAGCTAAGTTTCTAAAGTTATAGAAAACAACTGATTGAAATAAACACCAGTCAATGAAAATGTTTTGAAGTTTTGTCCCAAAGTTTATAAGAACGAAAGAATTTTTATAACAGTAAGTAGTTTTTGAGCTAACATTTTCTTATCTGAGAAAGATATAAAACATTCTAAAATGTAATCCGATGTATTAACCAAGTTTTAGCGCGAAAAGTAACTGCGCCGTCTTGTGCAGCGGGAAAGCAGATATATCGACTTTTGTGAGTGTAGCAAAATCAAAGATATTATCTCAGAGGTCATGCTCCATTGCTGATACCATCATTAGAAACTGATCGGCAGTATTTTGTTGCAGCTTAAGTACATATTGAGCATGTCTTTGATTTCCTAAGTCTGTCACTTCTGCGCTGCGAAACTCACTTCTTCAACAAAGTTTATCTTAAAGTTCAAACTAAGACTTTGTAATTTAGAAAATCAAAATTCGCTGGAACAAACATTTTTGTTAAACACTTAAAGCCAGCTTTGAAACTGACAATACTGTCTTCTTTAATCTCAGTAACACAAAAAAGTGTTTCATCTCCGAAGTATGATTGATAAATCTCCGAAGTACGGAGTCTATTGGGCGCCATGCTCTTGTGAGTTAATGATTAGTCCATTGTGGAAATGGTGCTAAAGCCATTTGGGCTGCTCAAGAGAATAGATGGAATATAACTGTGAGAGTCACTGCGGCAGTATTTGTTACACGAATTTGAATGAAAGTTATTTGCATAAAAATAGCTTTTGTGTTAGTCAGGATGAGGAAGGTTGCTTCTGTGCTTGTTTACAACCGGTCACCCAATAATCCCTTCGTGTCCACAGTATTACGTGAGGGTGAAATATAAATGCCAACCAAATCGGAACTCAGTGCACCGGTTGGAAATAGAGTGTTTCAAGTAATGAGATATCTAAAAGTAGAATAAACTCTAAACAGAAAAAGCGCTTTGAGACAAGAGCTTCGAGATAAGTTTTATTAAAAGTACCCTACAACGTCATCCTTCTCTCAGATAGAAGATTACTCTCTGAACCTGAAACTAAAAGAACATCACGGTTTTATCAAACCACGAATTTGTAAAAAATGACAGACATCCCCTTTGGCGTTTCTGTGAGAAGTTGTGATGAAAGACATGTCGTCCTCAATCATAATATATCCCAGCTAGTGTGAGATGGTTGATTGTACTAATATACTGCTTAGCCAATCATAGCGCTAGACACCTTCACAAGTGTTAAAGACTCTTCTATGTTGTCGTCAAAAGCGGGGCGGGAACTTCCGTTCAGTGTTGTTGTCTTTGTTCTCTATTTGTACTGATCACAATTTGCATTTAAAATTTTCGCAACGGGAAATTAAAGTAAGACAATTTGAGCCCTGGCGGTCAAACGGCTGTTGATAAAGAGCATTTAAATGTCGTTGCGGTTTGCCCGCTCTGTAATTGTACCCAACTAAGTCCTTGAAAAAGATTTTATGAAAAAAACTACAGTTTTTCAGATCTCGCCAAGCTGAACTCTGTTGATTTAAAGACTGGCTTTCTTTCATTTTCAAGCTACCGGAAGCAGACCTATAGGGACAAATACCACGACTTCCGTTGAACTGCGTTTATCACTTAGAGTCCAAAGCTTGAATTACAATAATGAGCAGTCGTGCGAGCCAAAATATACGACCTTAGACAGCCATGTACCGTAGAAATTGAGCGGAGAGAAAGATCTGACAGTTTTTTTTGTAAATTTAAGCGTTCGTCAACGGACTCAGACAAGAAAAGTGACAGCGAATTGTGTAAGCGTTTTCGTTGCTAGAAACTGTGGGTTGACTCTGACGTTTGACAATTGTTTTCAAGATTAACAACCCACGAGAAAGGAAAAAAACGGAAAGGAAGAAGTAAAGCAAAACAAAACGGACTGAAGTAGGATAGGGCAAAACAAATAGGACAAAACAAAAAAATTCATCAGGTATTTCTTCATCGCCGGGAAGGAAACTTGCGGAGAACACCGACTAATATATCAACGCGATTGGAAGATTTGATAAAAGACGTTGAGATTTATTCAGTTGAAATCGGAAGTGCCAAACCAAGTGAGTCGTCTATCCGTTCATTATATGTGGCACACAATATGTGGTTAGATTTCACTTCGTACACACAGCGGATCTGTTGACATTCCATGGTTGGATTCTGAGTAAATTCTGTGAGCACAAAAACTGAGTTGGCAGAAAGAAATTTAAAACAATTTACTAGCAACAGAAAGAAAAGACAAACGTGAAAGGCGATGCCAGTTTCAGATGGAAAATACTATGTGCGAACAAGAATATTGCCCCCATCTCCAAGCTTATCTGATGCATCAGAACTGAACGGCCGTGAAGAGGACAGCGATGTGGAAGAGTATTATCCATATGTAATATCACACGGCAGAGATTTCAAACTTATAGATCCTAAAGTTTACAAGCAGCTAAGAAAACATAATATTCGTCAAAAGACTCCCGTGCGAGTTGCGGACTGTGCACAGAAAGTTGCGCAAGAAAATCGAAGAGGAACCGGGTTTGTTCGTACAAATAAATTTGAGAATCGCGCCCCAAAGGGTGCGGGGGACGAATACTGCGAACTTTCTCCACTTGCCAAACAGCCACCGCTAAAAGTCTACTCACAGTCACTTTTAACACAAGGTAAAATATCACAATTTAATAAACTTCCAAGCTACGAGAAAAGACTACACTATGACTGTTATAAACCTAAAGACTGTATTGTTGAAAGTAATCCCAGCTCACCACAAACAAATCCTACCACAAAAGTTTTGAATACTGATTTTGCGTCCAAAAATAAAAGCCGGGACGAAAAGCCTGACGAAAAGAAAGAATCAGTTGAGTGTTTGGGTTCTCATGCAGATGAGGCTATTGATTGCGCTACCTGTATGTGTTGTGCCAAGGGACTTTTTTATCATTGCACAAAGGATGGTGAAGACGAAGGGCGAATTGCTGAAACCCCATGCTCATGTGCTGGACCGTTCAGGGAGTGTGCACCCCGTTGGGGCTGCTTAGCAATTCTTGCTCTATTTTTTCCCTGTATGCTGTGCTATCCTCCTGCGGTCGCTTGCAGAAAACTCTCAAAAACTAAATCAGACTCAAGAAACAAGAAAAGTAGAACATAATTAAAATTAAGAATAAGTTTCGTAATTTTGGACTTTATAAGTCGCACGAGTAACTTTTAAAAAAAGTTTACCTCGAAGATTAGGTTTCAAACCGCTTTTTTTTTACCGGAACTAAAAGATTATTCTCGTTATCAACTTTTGCAATCGTTTGGACTGCTAAATTTCTGTGTTGTGATAGTGTTTAAAACTTCGACTTTTAAAAGCAATATGTCATTTGTTGCTCAGTAAATTTCATTTAATGTCTTGTTTTACAACTCAATGATAGAATTCTAATGGAAATAAGGAAAGGAAAATTTTAGGTTATAAAAGTCTGTTTTTCTTCGGAAGACATTTTATTAATTTGGAGACAAACTATAAACTGTAGCAAAAAAATGACAGACTGAAAATCTTTATCTCAAAAACTGTTCAATTTTTCATTTTCTTTTAATTCGGATTGTGTTTATTGTAACATAGTCACTGCAAATATATGTTATTTATTTAGGATATCTTAATGGTCTATATTAAGAAGGTGAATCAATATTTTATGATGATCTGTGGAGGACAGGGGCATCAAGTCTTGTTTTTCTTTTCTACTGACATAAGTTGACAGAGGACCGAAGGTGGCTGATATTTTATTCTCGATTTTCAAACTGAACTTTAAATTTTTACAAGGTGTCTTTTTTATCATTTTGTTATTTGAAATATAGCTAGCCTTTTAAATATTTTCAGGAGTATATTAACGATATCGTAAAACTGTATATATCTATAGTTCTATATATATATTGTGAATAGTATTTTTCATAAGTTAAAATAATTAAGATTTTAATTTATGGTCAAAATTTCTACCATATTTATGGTGGATTTATTTCCGTACATTGTAAGATTATTCAGACGAATGCGGAGTACATTTTCCAGAATGTAGATTTTAAATAAAGTCATATTACTGAGAGAAAATTAAACAATGTCCTTTCCTGTTTTAAATGAAAGCATTGATCTTCCCATGGCTTGTTGAGCACGGGAAAGCGGTAATCTTTGTTCTGTATTTTAACAAAACGAAAATTCCTGGTAATTGTGTTATTCTTGTGTTGGTGTTTTTCCCGTTGTGGTCGTTGGGAATAATCTGGCGCCACAGAGTCTAGAATGCAATGCCCCACAATTTAATGGTCTTAAAACCGCCAACACGTGTCACACATGATTAGGCCTCCTCTCTTTCTTATCTTTTCTATCTCGTCACCTTACAGCTTATGTGTTTGACTTTTAAAATATCATAATGGAGAGAATGGTTTTAGTTGCTTTAAACCATTAGAAAACAAGTTTTACAGTTACTCTTTCTGAGTGACCTTCGAACCAAAATTATTACACAGCTTATCTGTTTCCTGTTTTGGCGGAAGCGGCGTAGTGTGGCGGAACTAAATGTTATTTCTCAAAGTTTTGCCACAGGGCTTTAGCTGTACTGACACAGTGGACAGTAATCAGTGAAACCTATTTTCCTAAAGGTCGTCACACTCGACACGGAGTACATTATTTCCAAATCACTCACTGAAAGTCCCTTTATAACTATGATAAATAAAACAAATTCGAGCCAGAAACAAACTTTCAACTTTATGTGTTTATTATTGATTGTGGTTTTGTACAAACGTGGCTCGGTTTGGGGGATCTTTACCAATATATTAAAGGGTAACCATGACTATATTAGTATCGATGTACGAATCCTCCTTCCGTACCTAATAAGTACTCTCCTAATCTCCTCCGGGACATGATTCCACCTCGCCAACCCACGCATTCCCTAAAGCACAGTACTGACTCAGCAATCTGAATAATTAGTTCGACTGAAGCCTTAATAGCTTACTGAGTTGTTCAGAGCTAGAAGTTTCTAAAGACAGTGTGAGGTGGGTGGAAATCAAAGACATCTTCGATAATATTTTTTAGACTAGAATTAAGTCTTCTTTCAAATTCAAGCTTAATCACAACTGGAAAAAGCTCCAAATATTTTACAATCATGCTCAATGTTATGACAATTCAAATTTTAAAAATATTATATTTAGTATTGCTATGGTATTGACGATTCTAGATTCTAGTATATTCATTTTCACACATTCCACATCATATGATTATGCACGTGGAACTTTTCATTCATTCGGTTAAATTTATCACGGCCAGTAAGATATAGATAATAAAGTTAAGCAAGCTTTTAAGGGTAGGAGTTAAGAAAAACTAGCTGCTCCAGACATTGATCTCATTCATCTGAAATCTCTTTATCAAGTCATCCGACCCGGCTAAACCTTTTTTACTTTGTTCAGAAAAGATTTTGTTGCTTCTACTTGGCATCTACCTGCTATATCCACAGCAAGTCTGGTCTCAGTTCATGAAAATCATATTTTGATACATTTCTTCATTTGTGCATTAATTTGAGTAACGTTAGACAAATATTCATTTCTTTTGAAGCACTATTTGGCACTTCAATGAACCAACCTAAGACAATAAGGGGTTAACTGTCTGCTAACTCTATATTGCGTAAAGCAGAGTTACGTGACCAGGCTATGCAAGAGATACTGCATTAACATTGAGAAACAAAGCGAAACTGCTCCACGCAGCAATTAGTGACCATTACTTAACACCTAATGAATGACTTACACAATTTTAAAAACAGCTATTTTCGACCTCAGAATCGGCGTCGCAAACTTTTAACACAATAGTTTGCAAACTTTTGAAAATTGACGGAAACATATTGGTCGAGCTCATTTATAATTGGGTGGCTACTATTGTTCTACTCTCGTTTAGAATGCAAAAGGAGAGCACGTTCTTTCCTTTGACAAGTAGGTACAATACGTTTCATAACGCATTGGAAATAAGGGGGTGACAGTTCTTAAAGAAACTAACTCTTTGAACAGATAAACAAATTTTTTAATATTAAGTTTCCGAGGCAACTTTAGGTCGGCATATACAAATATTGCTAAAGAGCTCTGCTTACTATAGACTAATAAAAAAAAAACAGAAAGTTCAAGCGCCAATGGTTTGAAGTCAGTGGCCCAATGATGTTCAGACATTAGATTAGATTGTTTGCCGGGGAAAGCATTCCCCCACAACGAATCGGTATGGAACCCTTAGAAACACGATTATGGATGCTATCATGGCTACCTGGAGATTGCTTTGTGGTCGAAGAGATGCTTTGCAATACTATTTTCATTTTGCTTTTTCGTTTATAAAGTATAAAGGATTACACAGCAGGTTTTAAGAAGGGGCGCGAAATACAAACGCCAAACAAATAACATCACATTTCAATACTAAATGATGAACACTCTGTCAATGAACGTTTGGTAGGTCAGAAATTTTCTGCTACAAAAAGAGTTCAGAACCTTTTGCAATTGCCTTATTTAACGTGCCTGGCTGATACCTAACAACTTAAAAATGACTGTGTTCTCTACCATATACTAACAGATTTGATGTTTTTGTATTCGAGAAACTGGGAAAATTTTGTCTTAAACACGTAATGTTTAACGTTCGCAAATTTAGAGCCAACAAGTTGGTCAGCGGTTATGTACCGGTCAGTATTCACTGTGCGATGTGTAAATTCTCCGCTTTCCAGTTTATTGCAGTTCTAATAATTAAAACAAAGCATTACTCTGGGCAATTGAATAATATTCTTGAGTCCCACAATTACTGAACTGCTTAACAAATATTTTTGTTAGTGTAGTTTCAAATAAGTGTCTGAGCTAATAAAGCCTGATATGTTTGAAATCATAAAGAACTTGCTTGCAATCGCAGGCGGAGATGCAAAAATTAAGTGTTCACTTCAGCTTAACAAAAAATCGAAAAGTTGTATGGAACATCTAGCTTCGAAGACACCTCAGTTAGCATCACGCGTGGTCCCTAAAACTTGATTGGAACTTTTAGCAGCTAAATATTTTGGACTTGCTGTTAAAAAATTAATGGTTTTTATTGGCTTTGAATATACCTCAACTAAATGTCTCACATAGTTTGATCGGCCGGTATTTTATACCAAGGATATGTTGTTAAAAATAACCATTGTGGTTGTAAAAGCATACAGGTCCTATCAACAGAAGGCCATTCATCAAACTATACTTGGTTTCATCCTCTAACTGACAACGCACCTGTTGTAGTCACTTGCCTTGAGCTTCCTGTTCTCATTGGTAAATTAAATAAAACAAAGTAAGAAAACCAACGCCCACATACAAACCGCACATGCGCAGAGACAATATGAACTTCTCGCCGTTGGCGGACGGTTGTACTCATGATTGGCACGTGTGAATAGAATGGGCTCCAAAAACGTTGGTTTATTCTTCACTGCTTGTCCTTCCTGAGACCGTTTATTTTTGTTCAATCTGATGAGAGTGTAATTTTGGTCAATTTGGTGAAAGTGCCAATTCCTGAACAAGCAATCTGCGCATGTTCTGTTTTTTAATCCACCCAAAGAAACCAGCTCTATAGGAACGCAACGGTTTCGCTCTGAGAACGTTTACACTCACTGGGTTTTTCCCGAGCTGTGCCAATACTTCATGACTCTCTCTGCGTGTATTAAGAGGACCGAGTAGTCTTAGCGCCGTGGTATAGTGCCAAATAGCGTACTGCAAAATGTACCAAAGCTGTATAATCATTTTTTATGGAACCCAAAATTTCATCCTTGGCGTACTATATAATCCGTCTAGTGTAAATTGTGAAGGAGATGTTTGAAATTTTCATTAACGAAAGCAACTATATTCCTTAATGCTCCATTTTTACAACTTTCAATGTGCTACAGCCAGAATTGAATTGAAAAACTTTTTGAGTGACATTTCAAAACCTCTTATGTGTTCTCCCACTGTCTTTATGTTGTGTTGAGTTTAAAATGCTGCTGACTTTTTTTAGCAGATTACAACTTTGATAACACCAAAACTGTAGACTGATCTATGTAATACAGTGTGAATAAAGTATCGGAAGAAAAGAGATAACAGTCAATGTTCACAGGACATTGTTCTCTCTGTCTGGGTTGGTAAAAAACGCGGGAAGGAAGTGGATTCTGAAATCGATTTCTCATATGCATGCATCTGCAATTTATGACAAGTGGAAGTTGGGTGGTTAGCTATGAAATTCGCATGATTTAGGCACGGTTTGGTATTTTAATTAGATGTGTATTTTGAGAGTAAAAGGTCAAAGATTTGATTGAAATAGAGTTTGGGAAAAATTAATGGATGGGCCATAACTGAATATTTCCATTTACGCCCAACGTACCCAAATGTTGACTGTTAAAATACTTTGCAACATTTCTCTCTTTCAAGTGTAAGAAAGAACTAGTTATAAAATGACATTTTTTCTATCAGAGAACTGAAGACGACTGAAACACGAGCATATGCAAGCATTGATGACTTCTGTTTGCGTGTGGATTCTAGAACACTTTTTCAGTTAGAATTGTAGAGTACTGTATACTAATACTAATAGTATTGTTACCTCCAGATGAGCAAGGATAATATTGGTAAATTCAGTTGGTCTTAAACACTGTTACGAAAATTACTAATAGAAAACCCAACATGCATGGCCATTCTTAGTCAGTCAATAGTCTTACTTAGCACGTGCGTATAGGCAAAAGTTTCAAAACCAGTCAATTTAGCTTTGAAGAAAACGGTGGAAAACCGTGTCAATTGTCATGTATTTTGGAACATCAGGGAAGCTGAGATATAATTCAAATATCAATTTCTCTCTATCAACGAAAAAATTATTGGGACACTTTCGCATCCGTTTTTGCACTTAGCCGAGTTGCGTGTGAAAACATTGCTTCGTTAGTGAGAATTAGGTTGAGCACTGCTGCTTGACCGTACGGTGCACGATGTCGAATTAAGTCAGGATGACCCAACTATCATAGAAATAGGACTAACTCACCAAGTGAAACTCGTATTTTTATCATTTTTATCATCCTAGTTTTTTTTTCAAAATGTGTGATTGAAAACAAGTAAACAGCAAAACGGACGTTCCATTTTCGTGTGATCGATACGTTTGTCATCATGAAGGCCATTTTATGTTGACAGAGGAAATAACCTTCCATTTTCAACTTTCAAAGGTAATTATTTGTGGCTTTTAAAACTCAAACATTCAGCGGTCCGTCAGTTTTGAGTGCTTTTAAGTTGCGCAATTTCCTTCCGTAGTCTCTTCTGTCTTTTGTACATGCTCCAATTAAAAGGAAAAACTAATTATGCTCTCAACAAAATCTTGAATACCACATACAGCTCTATTTATCTATTAGTGTTAAATAATATTCAGTGTTGAAAACGCAACTGATTCTTTCATATAAAACTTGCATTAAAATATAACTCTTATCCCAACTAAACTAATTCTGTTTAAAAATATTCCTTTTTTAAGGGGAACGGTGTCACTCTTTATTCTTGAGTTTAGCATTCGACTGATAAACGTTTGAGTTCTACTTAAAAGCTTATTTAAATTTTAAATTTTAAAGTTGTTTAGTTTTGTTAAGAAATAAAAATGTGGAAAGCTGTGCTGTGCCCAGAACATAGCTTATTACCACTATATAAAACTGATATAAGTTTAACTAAGTTTAATGATGCTTTCGTTGCCTGTTTTTTTATGATCTTGACCAATATATATTCAGTATGGTAGGTAATCGGTTAACTCGTCAAAAACTTACTTGCAATTGTTTTCTAGTTTAGACAAACAATATTTACTACGTTTTTCAAACAAAGCTGGTAACAAAATTTATGTCGTGATTTGAAGTTGTACTTTTTACTTGCTACTAAAGGTATAATTTGCAACACAAAGAAGCCATGTGCTACTCCGGAAATTAACTAAAATTAAATCACTGAGTGACCAAGTGCTTTTCAAAAAGGACAACCCATATTTTGCTATATCGAATATTGAAACAACAGAAACAGTTTAATCTAAGATAACTATGCAGCAATTTCTCAAACTTTCCTTACGTAGATACTAAAAAAGATATTTCATCTTGTTTTTATTAGATCATTTTATCTACTTCCCGTGGCAGCTCCGATTTGATACAGCAGGTTGCTGATGATGCTCTGAGAAGTATTGTGGGAAAAAAAGACGCACAAACAAATGGAAGTAAACCATCGGAAATGATCTAATGTAGCAAATGAAAAGCATTTGCACTTACGAAACCAAATAAAAATACACAACAGTTCAGTGGATGAGTTTTTAGGACAATGGAGTTTATTTTTGGCGCCTATAGCCAAGGTCATACCTGCATACACGTCAGTGTTTCCTGGTAAATATTAAGGCTTTTATTCTAAAAACCAGTATATGTTTTGGAAATTTCAGCCTCAGTCGTTTTTTTCTTTAAGTTTTTCTTAATTCTTTGAACAGTTTTTATACAAGAAAAAAGTTATTGGAAAACGAAACGGCCCGCACCACACTTAGATTGTTTGTTAACAGTCTTTAAGGTTTACATTACAGTGACTTTTTGTTTTATTGTCAATTTTATTCTGTATAGTTAAGTTAAAATACCATTTTTAGTCATAGTTTTCTACTAGAAAACCTTTGCTAGTTTTCGAGCACCAGCCAGGGATTGTTCTTAAATGTTTTTGAATTTTGGCTGATTTGGGACTCCTTGTTCTTGTAAAGTATTTATGACAAAAGCGTGTAGTAAAAAAATATTATATAAAGCCCACTTAGTTGTCCAATTGAATAGGGTCGTTTAAGTTTGTATCAACGTTGGCAATTAAGATTTATGATGCGGCTACTATCAAATTAAAAGAAATTCATTCCCGTTACAGAAGCTACAGAATAGACGAAATCAATATTAAAAACAATTTACATATTCAACGTTTTCGTCTGGGGCACAAAAAAAATGGCCAGGTTCCCTCTTAAAATGTCTTGCAATTAAGATTCAGTTATGATGTAATTGCTATCAATTTAAAAGAAAATATTCCTGTTACCGAAGCTATACAGAATAAATGAAACCAATAATTGAAAAAAAAAATTAACATATTCAAAATTTGCATCTAGGGGATAAAGGAAAAGATGGCTTTCCCCTTTTTTAAAAATGCCTGGCAATCAAGATTTATGACGTAATTACTATCAAACTAAAATAAAATTTCCTGTTACAGAAGCTAAGGAATAAACGCAATAAACGATAACAAACGAACGAGGGGTAAATATTGCAAGTTTCCCTTTTCGTGAAAAAAAGCACTGAAACCAGTTTTGCTTTGATTTTAACATTTTTTACAAAGTAGAGTTTGGATGAAGCTGAATTGAAGTAAACGCAGTTGTCTTGGTCAGCGGCTGCCCAGATACTACTCCAACTTTGGTTTTCTACAAACTGGATTGTTCTTTCAGTTGTGCGTGCGATTACAAAACAGTCATTAATAATGAAAAGATATAATTTTAGAAATAAAAGAATGTTGCTCGTGACAGTTTGATGAATTTATCGATCATTCTAGCAAATAAATCATCAGCTTAATATAAATAGAAAACAAATGAATTATTGCCCAAACGAGAGCAGGAAATCGCATTGCATTGAACAGTCGCTAATCAAAACTTCATGCACGAAACTCTTTTGAAAGTGGACCAAGCTTTATCTTGAAAAAGCAAATAAGTTCAAAACATCATGCAAATTGCAGCTCTTTAGTAACAAAAGTCTTCATCTTTGGTAAAAAAAGTCAACAGCTAGTAACTGTTTCTTGCCTGAGGATGGCTTTCCGTGATGGACGAAAGACAATAACAGTGAATTGAAAAGCCAATAACCAGATAACGCCGGAATCCACGCTGGTTGTAAGCTTATAATTGGTTATTCTACAAAATTCGATCAGGATATTAAAAATTTTAATCATAGACATAAATGCTTATTGTTTGTGGCCATAGGCATATGCATAGTGCCCAATATAGTGGCTGCAAGTCATAGCTGGCATGTATGTGATTTTATCTTTCAAAGCCACATCCCATAAGCGTTAGGCTTTCATTTTACTGTATTTTCCTTGGGAAACTGATTTTGTTTGTTAGCTGTGCCGTACTGACGAGGCCTAGTAAGGCCTAAACCCGGGGGGGGGGGGGGTATGGCCAATA
>JAOCPT020585177.1:0-10488 GCA_026546935.2 Palythoa grandiflora | reverse complement strand
AAAATTGACGTTTCTTGTGGGCAAAATCGATATGTGAGGCTTCCCTTAATCGAGTTAGTTTTCTTTATTGTGAAATTCTACCTCCTCTTTCGCGTTAATTTTCTTTATTCGAAAGTCACTTTCCATTAAATTCCCGTTAATTAAGTCACGTTAATTTCCAATATCTTAATTCAGGGAGCGTTAAGTTCCTATAATAACGTAATTCACAAAACCAAGATTGATTAAAGTTTGTTATTTTTAAAAATGAAAGTAGCAAACAACAATAAAAATAAGCAAAATGTCCGGTATAATATAAAGCGCCCTTAAAAAAGGTCTGAGTACTTGGTAAAATGTAAAGTGATAGTTATGAAATTATTACAGTAATTATGTAATTGAGAGTGAATAGCGCTTAGTATAGTCTTTGTTTAAGCGCATTTTGAAATCTGTTATTATCAATAGTAGGAGTAGTAGTAGTATTAGTATTATTATTATTTATTCATTTTGCTATTATTGAAATATATTTGACAATCGAAACTTCAACCAAGGACTTTGCTGATTGAATTGAAGACTCAACTTCATAGTATGAATGAATGAAGAGTTGCTTTGTTAGCAATTAATTTAATTTTTTTTTTTTGCAAAAAATTGCTAAAGCTTTACGACATATATATGTGTGCTGAAAAATTCTTGTCACCTCGCAAAGCCCGGTTTGTTACAAAATATATATTGGTAAAAATCCCGGTTTGTTACAAAATATATATATGTAAAAATCCCGGCTTGTTACAAAATATATATTTGTAAAAAACCTGGCTAGTTACAAAATATACATTTGTAAAAAACCTGGTTTGTTACATAACAAACCTGCCACCCCTCCAATTTTCTTCACCGAAGAGCTCGATCTCGTTACTTTAGCAAGAATATGTCATAATTTGCTGCTACGAATATCGCGCGTATTTTAGAAGGTAACACGTTTGTTACAGTTAACAAACCTGTTACCACCACCCCCTCAGGTTAAATTTTGGCAATTTATATTTTTTGACAGTTCAGTGCTCAAACGCGCATGAGCTTCGCTTCTCGAGTTCAGCATTTCAACGTTAAAAGAATGTGTTTGCTCAAAATAATCTGTGTTTTATCCAAATGAAAGCGGGTTTTTTCTCAAAATACAAAAATTTTGGAAAAAATTCTTTTCAACGTCTTACAAGTCGAGTTTGCAGACAAACCAAAACAATGCTTACAACGCTCAAACCAAAACAATGCTTACAAAACAAACTTACTTCTGCAGTTTGTCATAATCCGAACGTTATTTACCGGAAGGAATGAATCATTTTTCTTAGTTAAAACTAGTTCAAGTACGCTAAAATCCATGATCTGTGTGGAGACTGGTTTGTTCACATAAAACTATGACAAACCCCGTTTGTCCCTTCGCTTTCTTAAGATTCGGAAAATATTCATTGTTTCAATCAAATTCTAAAGCTGTAAATTATTAAGACATTTTGCAACACTGACTTTTAAAACTAAGCAGAAAAAGGGTTAATATAATATGTAATTAACAAGCGATGTTCAATCTTGAATAACTGACACTTTATTTTGAATATGCTTTGAAGTACTGGAAAGAAGAGAAAAGGAAGACCTAGTAAGATCTGGGAGGATCGTGTAATGAAAGATCTGGTTGTGACGGGACTTAAGACAGCTAATGCTCAAGAGTGTAATTGCTGGAGAGCTTCTCTTTGCCACCATACATCGTCGTAACCGCCAGAAGGTGGAAAATGGACGTAAAAAACCGGAAGTTCCACTCCAAAATAATTTGTTTATATTGCTAAAGTACAACTTCTATATGGGATTCCAGAAATTTACTTTATAAAGTGATTCGCTTGTTTATGTTCTGTAAAAATGAATACAAAAAAGTGAGCCAATCCCATGGGGGCCGCCATATTACAATAACGCCTGATGTCACAACGTCAAACGGTCAGAAGAATCAGCTCTACTGTCCTATTCAGACTGTTTTATCGCTGGCATTTTTCATAAAATTATCCGACAGAATAAAAAATTCATTTTTCTTTTTAATGAATTTCACAAAAAGCTTGCATTTCTTTGATAACAAATTGAAATTTGACGTTGTAACGTCACAAATTAGATTGCAAACGCAAAGATGGCGGCTCCCTTAGCTTTCATCTCGTACATTTGTAAATGAACTCTAAGGATGCGGATTAAGGATCGTCCGAAAAATTAAATTTCTGGGATCCCAGATGTTCTTAAACATATAAAAATGGTTTTGGAGTGAAGCTTTCCTTGAAAGTGCTTTTTCAATACTCAAAGCATTTTTTAATAACAAAACATTTATAACGGTTACAATGAATAAGTTTACTTTGCCAAAACCTTTAACAGTTTTTACGTAGCCCGACCTTACATATGTTGTTATAACTATTGCTCAGTAAATATTGATTTTTAAGTGTCTTAACGAATTTTAAAGTTACAGCAAATTTGGCTCTCTATTTTCATCAGAAACTTCAAAGAAAAACAAGTACACATTTAAGCCTGAAGCCTGTGATTACCCTAACATTTTCTAACACTTTTTAGGAGCTCCACAATTCTTAACTCCTAAATATTGATGCTTGAAAATTTAAGATATTTCAAGTTCTCTATGACCACAAAAACCCTGATACTACTAATTTCGACAATGGCGGTAAGTCTATCTAACAGTGTCTAAAAAGGGTCAAAATACTACCTTGTCTTTGTGAGTTAATGGTGCAGAGTGTGCATCTGTCTGGGCGGGCTTTCATGTTTAAGGTGAAACACACAGAACAAGTGATAACAAATATTAGTATGAATATCATCAAGGAGATACACTCAACTGCTGTTGCCAATCTAAGGTATAGTTTGAATTCATAATAAACATTTAAGTCACTGAGAATAGGTTTTGGTCTTAGCAGCTTATTCTTTAATATCTTTAACAAACAAAGATCTCAGACTTGTTGAAAGTAAAGTTTTTTGTAATTATTTTTTCATAATCAAGGCCTTAATTTCCGAGTCGGTCAACAAAAAAATTTCATTGAGAAATATGACAAAAACTTGAAACAAAAAACATCAGAAAAAGTTTGTAACTTTTATGGGTCCAATTATTAAGATAGAGATACATTTTCTTCCACGAACTCTTTCATACAAAATGCAGGGAAACTAAAAAAGGTGATTCTAACCCCAACATTAGTGCAGTCGACTCCCGACAACTCGAAACTTCACTAACTTGAACCTTGTACTAATTCGAACCAAAATTAATTTCCCCTAGATTTCCTTTATAGATTTACTGTCATTTTACCCTCAGTAACTCAAACCAATTTTGTTTTCCCTTCAGATCATTTTTAATATAATTTTACCCTTGATAACTCCAACTGTCAATTCATGACATGTATAAACAAACAGTGTACTGTAGTACAAAACATAAAATTTACTTTGAAGTAGCCATGTGAACTTTTCCTATTTTTTACATTACACAAAACACTTAATTTCAGTTAATTCGGGTTCCACTGCACACTGTATGAATAGAAAAACATTGAACACCATCATTTGTTCGCAACTCCAAATAACTTGAACTCCAGATAATTCAGACCTTTTTCAATTTCCATTGAAAGTTTGAGTTATCAGGAGTCGATTGTAGCATCTCATGAGAGAGAAGCTATTAATACAAAAAAAACCCTTCCCTTTGAAATCTAAAATTTTGTGAAACTTTGCAGTGAGAGAAAAGCAAGTCAACATCAAATCCTCACAATTGCAAAACTAACCTTAACCTATTTTTTCTAGGTAAGTTACTGAGCACTGTTAAGACAACCACTGAAATGTTAAACTAGTATGGTTAAATGCATTGATTATATAACATTTTAAAATGAATTCGATTAAAGTGCAGCATTACAGTTTGTTGTTTAGCATAAAAAAACTGTTTTTTCTGTATTTATGTTTATATTGTTCATTTAACCCAACATTATTACTGTTAACTTGTGTAGCTGATCTACTTTAACATTATATTATGTAACAACAGGACGGCAAAAACAGCAGCTAGCAAATAAAACTTGTGTTACAGACACGACCATCCATTTGAGGGAAAATGTCAAACAAATTACCAGATCTGTAAAAGGTTTGATCATCTGATTATCAGGAAGCATTTGAGCTAATAAAATGCATTTTGAGCTAAGCATTTGATCTATATAATTTTTATTCGTTAGGCTTATTAGCGACTTTACCATGCGATAACCTCTATACAGCTTATTCTAATCATATAACATCAGGATAATGATTTTGCTCATTATAATATCACAATTCATTACTGTTATTAGAGAGATCAAGATAGAAGATCTGCTGACTCAAACTGAGGGCAGCTAACCTCTAGAAGTTATGCGACCAAGGTAAGTCATTAATCTCAAGCTTTCTTTTCTTTTCTTTTGAACATGTCACATACTTATACACATCTCTAATTTTCATTTGATAAGGTGTTAATCGTAGAGATGCAATTCCTGTTTTTCAATGATGCTTTTTTTTCTAATAACACAAGTACTTTAATTGCCCAAATACAACATCCAATGCAAAATGCAATGTTGTTTATCAAGACTGTTCTTTTTGGTTTCAAGTAAACTCAATTGCAGTAACTCTCTAAAATTGATTACTGACTTCTAACCAGGTTACCATTTGCAGATGTTGAACAAACCTCTATCTTAACCTTCTTATTAATTATTTCATTGATGTCATTCTTGTAATAAAGAAAAAGATAATTCACACTTGTGGAAAACCCATAATTATTTGTATTCACACAATACCTGGCCACGGTATTCCCTCAGCATGTTACTGTAGTCAATAATATTCTTCAACCGATACAAGAACCATTTGTCAATCTTTGTGAGGTCATACAGTTTATCAACATTGTAGCCATTCCTGAGTGCAGCTGCTAAAACGTGGATTCTCTTATCAGACGGCTGCTTTAGTTCCTGGAATAAATACAACACAAACAACCATAAGTTTTAATATATAAAGACGTTTGATAACAGTCCAAAAATGTATTAATCTGTTCTGGTTTCCTGTATTGTTTAGGTACTGAACAGTGCTGTTTTTTTAATATTTCTAATTATAATATCATTATTGCTGATGAGTCTGCCAAGGGAAAGTCCCAGTGGATGGCAAAGCGACAAAGTATAGACCAAAAGTAAACAATCCAGGAATGCCAGATGAAAATACTGTTGATACTAGGACTTCAAATATGGCACTAGGACTGGGATAAGACAGGGGGTTTTTCCCTGAGCTAACTATGGATTACTGACTACACGTGAGAAGTTCCTAGGAATGGGATAAGACAGGGGGTTTTTCCCTGAGCTCACTACGGATTACTGACTACACGTGAGAAGTTCCTAGGAATGGGATAAGACAGGGGTTTTTTCCCTGAGCTCACTACGGATTACTGGCTACACTTGAGAAGTTCCTTGGACTGGGATAAGACAGGGGGTTTTTCCCTGAGCTCACTACAGATTACTGACTACACGTGAGAAGTTCCTTGGACTGGGATAAGACAGGGGTTTTTTCCCTGAGCTCACTACAGATTACTGACTACACATGAGAAGTTCCTTGGACTGGGATAGGACAGGGGGGTTTCCCTGAGCTCACTACAGATTACTGACTACACGTGAGAAGTTCCTAGGAGTGGGATAAGACAGGGGGTTTTTCCCTGAGCTCACTACGGATTACTGACTACACGTGAGAAGTTCCTAGGACTGGGATAAGACAGGGGTTTTTTCCCCTGAGCTCACCATCGCGATCTCATGATGGTGCATTGTTAAAGGAGTTTGCACAGTTAAGGTGACAACGGTAAGACGAAAAGAAGGAAAAGTCATTCCACTTCATTTACCAAGAGTTTTCAACCAGTACGTATTCTCTGTGTATTTTTGGAAAGTAAAAAATCGAAAGCCAAAGGTTTGTGAACTTGACTTTGTATCGGGAGACACCTGTTGACATAACATTTACAAAAAAACCTTTTCAAACTGTTACGTACCTCCACGACACTAATTGAACAAACGTAAATAAACCTATTCTTGAATGACCAATAATCCCACATCCACCTCAGATGTCTATGCATGCATTAAACGTGTCAATTTTGCTTTATGGTCTGGGCCAGTTAATTTCATGTTGGGAGAGCAGAAATCCATCTTGGATGGTTAAACCAATGCAACTGGGCCAGTTAGAATTATCCTAATTTTGCACTCTGAAGTACCAGTAATGTTTACCACACAGTAATAAGAGTACCTCTTCTGAAGGAGAATATCCATGGCTATAAAATCCCAGGTTCGACTCTTCCACCATCCTGAGAGCTTTCTGTAGAGCTTCTTCAAATCGCCTTCCAATGGCCATCACTTCTCCAACGCTCTTCATTGAGCTACCAATCTGTCACCAAAAAACAATTTGAACTAAACACTAACCAAGGTATTCCATTTTGATATTACATGTATCTGAAAATCTAAATAAAAAAATATAACAATGTTTGAAGCGTATTCTTATAACATGTGTGGCAGACAAAACATAGAAACAAACACAAGGGTTCTGGCAGGATCTCAAAAAAAGACAACTAATTCTTTCCCCTGAATTGATTTTTTGTTACCCAGTTATTTCTCAACAATAAAAAATGTAAAAAAAATGTTTGGCTTTTGTAATATCGCTCCATGCCTGTGCTCTTTTTTTAAATTTTGCAGCTGCTAAGTAATGTACTAATTGTTACTTTGCTTCAAGCTAACTAATTTTAAAACAGAAAAATTTATAAAGTCTCTGGGGCAGATACCGTATTTACTCGAATACATTCTTCATGAATTGGGTGCGGCGTTTGTTCAAGGGCAGCATTTATTTCAAATGTTTATTTTTTTTTAAACAACCAACCGTAACTTTACTTTAAAAAATAGAAAAAAATTATACAGTTCTATGTCTGGCTGTACCGATCCAGCTTTACAGTTTCACTTAATTACGCATTGTAAATGCATAAGAACTCAGATAAATTCAATGTTGCAGATTTTTGTCTGTGCCTTTCAAACTTTAAGCTTATTGTTTTAAACAACTCCGCTCTGTGCTTGTAAAAAGTGAATGTCATAAAGTCGATGTTTCAGTTTGTTGTCTGTTCTAGGGTGCGGCGTTTATTCGAGGGCGGCGTTTATTCAAGGGCGGCGTTTATCAATATTTTGGCTCTCAGTTGCAGTGTTTATTCGAGGGGGCATTTATTCGAGGGCGGTGTTTATTCGAGTAAATACGGTAAGGAAATTAAGTAATGCATAGTTTTCGATTTTGCTTTATTTTCATAAATATTAAGGGCAAAATCTGTAATCAGTGATTAGGATGTAGCTCATTGATCAAGTCGTACACAGTTTAATAAAGCAGGTTTTAATTTTCTCCTTTACTCATAACCCTAGCTCCATCCAAACTAAACACAGTTTCAACATTAAGTCATTTGTCATGTCTAAAATTTTGTTTTTGTGCAACAATGAAACAAGCATTTGAAAAATTTCGTGACGTCAAAACCATGTTTGCACAGGCAAATGTAAACATACATATTAACCAATCAGAGCATGCGTATTATCTAAATTATTTTAACAATTATTTTGTTATGTATTTACTGATTGCCCTTTACTAATAAATATTTATAATAGATAATAATAACAATAATAAGAATAACAATAAGAATAAGAATAGTAATAATAAGTTTTAGTCTACCTTGTCATTAACACGAGCAAATTTAGTCAAATCCCATCTTGGAATCTTCACCACAATGTAATCCAAACTTGGTTCAAAGCAGGCAGTTGTGGAGTTAGTGACAGAGTTCTTCAATTCTGGCAATGCTTTACCCAAGGCAAGCTTGGCTGCAACGTATGCCAGAGGGTATCCAGTGGCTTTTGATGCAAGGGCAGAACTTCGGGAGAGCCGTGCATTTACTTCAATAACAAAAAACTAGGGAAAAACATAAAAAAATAACAAATAAATTTTTTCAAACAACTAAAATCTAACAACTACTTCGTAAATAATATGTTACTGTAGCTTTTAAAATTGAGGTTTACAAACCACCATTGCAATTACAGCACCGCTACCTTACCCTGAAAGCAAATGTTATTTTTTTTGTAACCTAAGTTTTCAGTTTTTGAAAACAAAGTCAATGTTGCTTCTTCCAGTAAAATGCTTTTTGAAAACAATGTCTTTTTCTGAATAATTTGGATGGTCGAGTGAAAGTGCTTACTCCTCCCACTGTGATCCCAGATCCATATCTAGGATGTATGGACTGTGATTGTTGTCTCAATCTAACTCTGAGGGATTTACATACTGTGGGTACTCAAGTTTTTCTTCTTCTGCAACTTCGATTTTAATGTCAAAATTTGAACCTAAAGTGATAAACTTTCCCCACTAGCTATGAAGAATGGTCAGTTATTTCCTTCACCGATTTATATTCCCATCCTGCAACACAAAAATCAACTCAAACACAAATAACTCAATTGAATGGTTAGCCTAGTTGGTAAGGCGCCAGTCTGCTGTGCAGGAGGCTCGGGTTCGATTCCTGGCCAGACCTCCACTCAGGGTCTTAAAATAACTGAGGAGAAGGTGCTGCCTTTGCTCTCACATCTGCAAATGGTTGGACCTTTACCTCTTCTCGGATAAGGACGTTAAAAACCGTAGGTCCAGTCTCTTGATCTCTCTGTCGAGGGACTTAAAAGAACCCACGCACTTGTCGAAAAGAGTTGGGTAGTGATCCCGGTGTTGTGGTCTGTCTGTTCTACTGAGGGCAAATCTTAATGATAATATATGTGAGCCGCAGTAGCGGACTATCTAAGACCCTCAGCTGTAAAACCCTGTACTGATTATTGTAAAGCACCTTTGATCATATACATATGGAAAAGGCACTATATAAATGCTAATCATTATTATTATTATTACAGACTGTATATTTGATGTACTTTTAGCTCACCTTATTGGAATTTGGATTTAAAGCATACTGGATATTGCATTCACCAACCACACCAAGATGTCGGATGACCTTGATGGCTGCACTACGTAACAGGTTATATTCACGGTTTGTCAGTGTCTGGCTAGGTGCAACCACAATCGACTCCCCAGTGTGAATTCCAAGGGGATCAAAATTCTCCATATTACAAACCTAGGAAAATTTATAACAAGTTATTTTACAACAGTCTACCAAAATATTTACTAGTGTGTGGACTAGCAGACTAACATTAATTTCGAATCCTGCAACAGGTCGATACCTGAATTTAAAAGATCAAATAACTTAATCTACTTACAAAGAGTTCTGCCATAAATAAATTACTATTATAATATATTAAATTATATTTACTCAAACATATTTACCCTTGGTATACTCACTAAAACATGGACAACACTGTTTTATTACCTTAAGGTTACAGTACTGTTTGAGACATGTTTTCATTTATCAATCGGAAACTCTTTGCTATAGACCCAATGAAAAAATGGCAGCAATTTTAATATTCTTTTGTCTTCATTCAAATTAGCCTTACCAGCCTCGTTTAGAGTAACATATTCTTTTGAAAGTTTAACACAAGGACGAGGCTGGTAGGGCTGATTTGAATGTAGACAAAAGAATATTAAAACAGCCACCATTTTTTGATAGGGTCTATGCATTGGATACCCCTAAACCTATATATTCAATCACTGAAAAACTAATGAAATTCTTTAAAAAATAGTTTAAATCACATATTTTTGAAAGGCTTTCGCATTCATGTTTCATTGCTCATTCTTCCAATTTGTTACTTGCGAATGAGTTACACTGATAATTTATCTGATACTCAAAAATCTAAGCTGAGAATCAAAATTTTCTAACATTGTTTTTAAGCTCAATTACTACTGACACCACTTCTGGGACAAATTTGGCAATAACAGAACAAAAACTGTTTGAGTTGAAATCTTTTCTATTCCTATGTTTGGTGCAAAAAGTTGTCTTGGAAAAACACATTCCTAAAAAGGTTTGCATACAATTTTAGCTTTGTGATGAGTTTTGACTTCACATATCTCAAGAAAAATACATGCTTTTAAAACAATTTTTTACCTAAAAGATCTTCTTGAAGTTAGTAGGTTTCCCACCAAAAGCTAAAAAATGGTAAATCTTGCCTATTCAAACTATACCATGACCTTAATACAGGGCCTCTGATATTGTGCGATGGTGTGATCTCGCATAATTGGTCAATAATCGCATCTGATCGCATAATTTGCAAAATTCCGCACAATCGCGCATAATTCTTACAAATAACATAATATGAGTAAAAAAAATGGTACAACCTTGTGATAGTTGTCTTTTTTGTGCTTTATAATGCAATATTTTTGTAATTCACAGCCCAAAACATCGCAAAAAAGAACGAGAAACGATCACCATTCATTTGATACATTGTATTTGCACTACTTCACATGTCAGGGATCTGGTACTGAATTAATTCTAAACTGTATTGTCATTGGTGCATAACGAAAACAATGGATAGAGTATTG
>JAOCPT020585079.1:0-10488 GCA_026546935.2 Palythoa grandiflora | reverse complement strand
GACTGCCGGTGAACTATCGTCAACTATCACGAACTTCTTTGGCCGTTTGACCATGTGAATGATAGTTGGTGATAGTTTCGAGGGAAACAACTATCATCGACTATTATGGCCGTTTGACCAAGGCTTTCTGTAAAGTAAAAGGACTACTCTGCTCTTAAAAGAGGTTTTGCTAAATATTATTAATATGAACTTGAGTGCATTCAATCTGAAGTAGAGTAGAAACTAATACTCGTTATTCATAATATCAAAATGTGTATTTTTGAAAAAAACTGCTAAGCTCAAATAATTGTCATTATTAAATTTTCAACCTCGAATATTGCGTTTCAAACGTTCTGATTGGTTCATTCAATCTCGGTTTTCAGCTCATATACCGAATGGCCTTATATATGGAAAATTAATTTTCCAGTCTATTTGTAAAGTTTGAATTCAATAGAATTTGGCTATGATTTCTAAGTATTCAATTGTTCAGACATGAATTAGATTTACTAAACAACTTATTCCACTCTCGTCTTGATAGATATGACTATTACTATAAGATGAAAACAACGCTAGCCACGAGCGGAGTTTGCAAGTTTTCAGAACGATTCATGTCGGAAAATACAAGATAACTATAACTTTTCAGCTCTGAAATAAAACCTGTTTAATGATTCCTGAACTAGAATAACCAAAACTATTACAATAAATTAAACGGAGTTGTTTTAAAGCGAATAACGCGAACGGAATAATTTTTAGCAGCAAATAGCGAAACACTCATAGAAATTTCTAAAAGCTGAAACTTCGAACCGTTAAAGACAATTTAACATCCTACCTTGTTTCAGAATTACTTGGCAGTCCCTCGGGAAGCAAGTTCAATAATTCAATGAAGAATTGGAAGAACTTTACCAGTAACTGAAGTGTTTTCACACGTCGACAAGATAGTAAGGTCGCTCGATGAAATAAACATCGCCATTTTGTCAATGAAAGCCGGGAATCGATCCTGCAATTTTTCGCTTCCTGCGTTCATCAACGCAAAAAAAAAACCATTTTCAATAATTGTAAATCCGGTATTCAGAAAATCCAGCAAAGGCTTCACTTCCATTTCAAAAAATCAAACAGAAAAACCTGAAACAAAAATGTCGCAAAGTGCTGCGGTTGTACACAAGAAACCCAAACTTCAAACTTGTTTGAAAGGCGCGAAAATTTTGACATGTGTCGCTCCGTGGGTCAAAAAGCCCGCCAAATCACTGGAGTGCAGATTCTGGTTTAAATGACAGCTTCACTGAAGTAAAAGTTTAAGAAAATCATTTTGACTCAAATCTCTAGTGATTTGTATTTAATAAAACAATTATTCCACTCACGTCTTGTTGGATATGAGGTGAAAATAGCCTATCTATCACCTCATATCCAACGCGCGTTCGTGGAATAATTGTTAATTAAATTTTAGTCAACCTGACACCTACAATCGAACAAATTATCAACATTATTGTTTGAAACTGTTATTATATGTCAATGTACTGTGTACATCTAATTTTCTGTACATAAAAACTTTTTTCTTTTGCCTGCCCAAACGTAACAAACTTTTTATGTTGAGACACCAGACTCGATTAATTCTGACTACCGTCTGGTGGCCCAACACTCGAGTAAATTTATTTTGTTTTCCTTTTATTGTAATTATCATCAGTGTAAAATAAAGTATATTGCTGTTGTTGTTGTTTTGACCTTACATTGAAAGGCCTAGACTTCTTTATATGAATCAACTACAGCTCCTAAGTTCTCCAAAAAATTTTCCACAAAAAGCACTTGAAATTAAAAAACTAGTAACCCAAACTTTTAAAAGAATTTAAAATATTATAAACCCAAGAGCTAACTTCCTAACTATTCACAGAAATTGCTTTTGTCGCACCGACCTTTCTAGTTGTAAGGAAATTGTGAACTTCTCCACTACAAGCTGATCCATGGTAATAAAGGACTGGCTAAGTACGTCTGTCCATTTGTCTGCCGTTTTACAGACAACCATCCGGATATCAGACACATTCAGTGTATACCTGTTCATCAAATGAGTGAGCTCATCAGTTTCCACTTAACGTGACTGAATACTACACAACCTTCTAACTTTATTTCAAGTTACAACTTATAAACATTTGACCAACCTGCATTTAGTGGAGCCATGCGGAGCGTTATATGTAGATATATAGATACATATTCCATGGGTAAACTGATAACTGTGTGTATGTTGTTAATTAACAACTATCCCCTGATGGGGAGGTGGATAGTGAGCAATTATCCACCGACACTGAGGTGAACAATAATGTTAGCATATAACCAACCAGCGAATCAGTGAGAAACATGTTTGTTTTAATATATATATATAATTTTTTTTTCATCCAGAGCCAAGCCGCCGCGCGCATACATTTGTTGAAGCTCACTTCTTGACATTCTTTCCACTTCTGTTTCGAACTCATTCTGCTGTTGAAACCATGCACTCTATAAGAGCAAAATAATTTTGTTTATATATGTATCTTAAAGATGGTAGTTTTTTTAATTGAGATACACATGAAAATTGTAAACCGCTTTGTGTCACCGCGCTGGCAGTTCAGTTGTGACACTTTAAATTTATTTAAAAAAACTTGTTCATGAATCAAACAATTATTAAAACTTACCTCGAAATACGTTCACACCAAATTTTATTGACTTTTTGGTGTTTTTGGGAACTAGCGCAATATTTATTTCTAAAATTTCAGCTTTGCTGAAACCGTTTGAAAACCGCGACACCATCTTGTTTTTCCTGATCGCTAATCAGTAAATATCCTGGATATTCACTTTTTAGGGAACCAATCAGAGCGCGCGAAAAACACTATTCGCTGGTTGGGCTAACGATGGATATATATAAGCGCTAGGCACAGACCCTGAGGGGGATAGTTGTTTAGTATTTACCAAATAAGTTGGATAAAAATATTTTTCTCACTTGTATTTTTTTATAGTTTCTTTTTATGACACGCGCGTTTGTTGTCACATGACAGTACAGCAAGTGTTCACATGCTCATTTTCCGGTTTCTTTCATTCATTCATTTATTCAAGCTCAAATCGAATACTGCAAGACTTTTGTGTTGATTTAAACTGTAAATATACAGAATATACTTGGCTTTCACCGACACTGAGGTGAACAATAATGTTAGCATAACCAACCATCTTCTGAAATAGGATGCCATTTTGTCTACCGCCTCAAAATTAACTAATAGTCTTGGATATCGCGAGTCACAGGAACCAATCAGAACTGGTGAAAATGGTATCGGTTGCTTTGGTAAATACTAATTATGTGTTTTAGCTGAGATCTTTCACGAGTGGGCACTGCATATTACCATTAAAGGCAGATTTTCAACAAAAGATGAGGCTCTCAAATGTAACTATGCTTATATAATTTATCAAACGTAATTTGTAATTTAACAAAAAAATGAAATTACTTTCAAAAGATCTAATTATTTATCTTTAGAGGTACAAACATTAAAACTTGTTATTTTACATGTGAAGATATAATTTTTCTGCACCACGACATTTACGAATTGTACTTTCTTGGCAATTATCGAATTGCGACCACTGGAATATGGCCAACAAACGTTTGTTTGGTATCGCAGAAATGTCATTTTATTACTAAATTAAACTCAGTACATCAAACTGTTAACACTCACCTATCATACATGGATGTCATAAGTGCGTCATTACTTAATTCTGCAGAAAGATCTACTGAGGCAGGCAATGAGCTGTTTTCATCTTCACTTGGCGATGAACTGGGTGAAGTTACAGAAGAATCATCTTGTTCTGGATATTAGAATCACACAAATAAGATATTAGAGCCGATTCTCAATGACCATTAACAAAGACATGTCTTAACTACATAATGACTTTGGTCTAACTGTTTTAATTGCTTCATCCCCCAGAAACAGCATTATTATTGTTACCATGAATTTTTTTTTTAGCATAGCTTCCGCAAGAATAACAGAGAGGAATACAGCCATTTTATAATATTGTATGGCCTCAGATGACCTTCAATCTCATGTGTCCCACAGAAAAAGCCTCTATTGTTATCATTATTATTATCGTTCTTGTTATTAGTATAAACTTAATGCCTTTTTGACAATTACAAGTCATAGCATAGAAAAGTAACGTATACATGACTGAGCTACATTGTGCCATTGACTCTTCTGTCTGGTGTTGTGTGATTGGCTAAGTGTTGACTTATTTATCAACTTCAGTACAGTCGACTCCCGATAAATCGAACCCTGGTTTAGTCGAACCTCGCGCTAATTCAAACCAATTCTCATTTCCCTTCAGGTCATTTTATAAATAATTTTTCCCTCGATAACTCAAACCATGTTTTTCAAGACGTGACAAGTAAAAAAGATACAATACTGTAGATTAAAACATTGAATTTATTTAAAGCAGCCGATAGCGAGTGTTCTTCCAATTAGTCCAGTTCAGGGCCATTTCATTTCATCCGAATTTCATCAAGCTTTGGCTCTTAACTCTTTCTTCAATGTCATGTTACGTTACGTTCTGTTTGCTGAGTATGTAGTCAAGAAGCATTATTTGATTACAATTATAAATTTAATTAAAATGTACAGTATTGTACATTGTATAAATAGAGGTGCACATAGACACCGTTTTTTCATTTAGAAAATTATTTATTAAATACATACAGTAACTAATTAATTAATTAATTAATGTAAATTTAATGTACATTGTATGAATAGAAGTGCACAGGATCATAGCAAAATATGTCCTTTTGCGAAGTTTAGCATATATTTGTATTCCGTGCGTTTTTTTTACGGTACCAATTACGGCATCTGTTAAGGCTGTTTCACACTTTGACATAAGCACAAGCATAGAGATAAGTATAAGAATTCTATGTGTGAACCGAATGAGCATAAGCATAAGGATTTAATATCTACTGCGCATGCATACTGGCGTTACGCGCATGCGTTTCTTAGTCACCCAACATGGCGGACCAAAACTGACCGCCATGTTTGTTAGTTTGTTCGAGGAGGACTACGTTCTAATTTTCACTTTTCGTTGACAGAAAAACTGCTTATGCTTATGTGAGACCGGTTCACACTTGCAATTGTACGACATAAGCATAAGAATAAGCATAAGAAAATGGAAATTTTTCCATTTTCTTATGCTTATGCATATTTTGGTTCGGTTCACACAAAGAATTCTTATACTTATGTTTATGCTTATGCTTATGTCACAGTGTGAACCAGCCTAAAGAGTACTTAAGCAAGATTATTATTTATTCGTTCTCTCGGTCGGTTGAACAGCATCTCGGTAAACTGACTGGTTTACTATGTCGAATGCTCGTCATGGTTCTGTATCTACTGAAATTCAGAATGCCATTAGTCAAGCTATTTCTTCGCTTTGTCCGCTTCCTAGTTTGGTGCACAAAGTCGCACCCCAGTATGACAGGAGGAAGACATGTGTTGCGATGAGTTGTGAAGTCGTTGATGCGTTTTCTCAAGACTGGAGCTCTGAGAACAATTGACTATTCCCCAAGTGTCCTTAGCCATGGACATAATTAGGCATGCTAGCGCTCAAGCTTGTTTATCAGTGGGAACTCTGATTATCCCGGAATGGCATTCAGCCGTATTTTGGCCAGCATTGATTGATGGCAGTAGTAAATTTGCACCGTTTGTAAAGAATTGTTTGTGTATCTCACTATGAGAAATGATCTGATAGTTCCAGGACCTGGACAAAGGCTTAACTATTACAGGCCTTCCGTGTTTTTTGGATGTCCTAAATTTAGGATTATTACAGTAAGGCTCGATTTCCGATGACCGGTTTTATGTTCCTGTCGAGAAACTTGTACACATTGTACTACGGAATCTAGCGAGAAAAGATCCCAGGTGGGGACATTATCATCATATTTCGTGCCCTATCAGTCTAGTAAGCAAAGATCCTAGGGGAAACACGGCACGGGTGATGCCCAACGAGTTCGAGAAAAAGGATCACAGGAGGGAGGATGGGGGGGACATTGGCACGTCCGTGCCTTATCGGTCCAGTACGAAAAGATCCCAAGGGAGGACTGAAGTACATCACTCGTTATTGGCATGCATTATGAGTTTTTGCCAGCACAGAATAGGTGCGTTACGAGCATATATATTGGTACATTATGAGCTGTTAACAAACATTTTATGCGCTTACGAGGGATCATTAGCACGTAATTGGTGCGTTATGAACTATTTTCAGCACATGTATTGGTGCATTTTGAGTTATCATTGACACACATGGTTGCATGAGGAATTATTATTAACACGCAAATTATGCGTTACGAGTTATTACCGCGTCGTCATTGAGCACGTAATTAGTTATGAGTAGTATAATCAGCCAATAATAGCGCTTTAAGAGGCTTAGATTGTACCAAGAGTACAATAATGAAAAAGCGCAAAACAAAATCGCGTATTACTATTACGTTATCAAAAGGAACCTAGATATTGAATTTAAAATAAAAATGACGCTTAAAATCAAGGAGTTCCATGTTTTTGTTTGAATTAACAATGGCCCTTATTGTATTAACTTTTTCTTTTGTATCTTTGTTTATGTAAATTAGTCTAAAACATCTATTGTTGCCACAAGTATAAGAACTGAAAATTTTTCACCAAGTATTTTGTAACTCCTTGATAATGGAACCATCGTGGTTCCGAAACGTCGGATTTTAAGCGTCATCTTTATTTTAAATACTTTTACTAAGTAAGGGAATGATCATAATTTAGCAGGGGGTGGCGAGGTGGAACCAGTGAGGGGGTCACATATTTTTTAGCCAGAAAAAAGGGGGTTTCATAAATTATTAGATAGTTATAGAAAGGGAGGTCCCCTATTATTGGTTGTAATTATTTTTTTTTACATGCTTAGACTTTGTTTGAGTTGCACTGCACGATAAGCTATGCTTAAAATGTTAAACAAAACTGTCGATTAAACTTAAAATAAAAAGTTATATAAATCACTTTGTTCACTGAATATTTGTATTTACGAGCAGTGTCTTTCCCTAAAAAGTGTATTTAATAACTAACATAAGTCAAATATCAACGCTTGTGAAATGCATGAGAATTTCATAAAGAAATCAAACGTAACATGTAACATGACTATTTCATACATAAAAAACGTTTCAGTTTTCCTTAAAACCATGCTGTTGACACATCATCACTATTTATACTGTTTGTACCGGCGCTAAAGCTCTCTGTCCCCAGTCTTTTTCATCAAGATAAAAAGAGAGGTGTTCCTTGATTGGTCTCTTTTGCATGCTGTATGTATCAACACGTGTTGTTGCAAGGCAAAAGCAATGTATGGCTCTTTGTGTTTTGAAACCTCTACTACTGCTTCAAGGCTCAAATAATCTGGATGAAAGTATAAATATTACTGTTTTGAATTGATGTTGCATATTACAGTAGTTTCTCGTTTTGCAACAGGGTTTAGTATGGGGCAGGACATGATTTTTTGTGGTTAAGGCAAGGCAGGGTTGCAAACTATCATTCCTTTAAATTTTTAAGTACACCTCCCCACCCCTCACCCCCTGCTAAACTATGACCAGTCCCTAAATGAAGAAAGTGTTCTACTACAGCCAAATTGTCTATTTAAGTATGATCTATCCGGCGGAATTCAGAATGGGATTTACAAGAAAATAAGAATTATCTCTTGAAATACTTCTTTAACGAACTTGAAACTTGGTACCAACACTGTTACCATAGAAACACATTCAACTATTTTAACTTTGAGGTTGCTATAGCAACACATTCAGTCCTAGAGCTCCAAAAAGTGGAAATTTTCATTTTTTTGTAATCAAACAGTTTTCATTCACACAACTTCGTTAGCTGACATCAGCTGTGGTTGACACTATGCATGATGCAAAACAAAAAGGTTTAATTTTGTAGTTAGAGTGCGAAAACGTTTTTTTTCTTTCAAAGGGGAGAAGGAAAAGGTATTGCTTAGATTGTTGTCATAGTAACAATGTAATATACATAATTCGATGCGCTTTTGTTAGTAAAACAACTATGCAAATAATTGGTATTATTTAATACTTGTTTCAAGAAATAACTAATGTTTTGTGATTTGACCGCGTTTACTATTCTAGTCTTGACGTCACAGCTTTCCGAATTTGTATATTTAAAAAAACGTTAACATCACGGGAACCAAACAAGCTATTTCAGTAAAATAAACAATATTTTTTTTCACTTTCAAAAGCTTTTGTAACTGAAGATTTTTTCGTTTCTCCGATAACTACAATTTAAGAAATTCAACGTCATTTTGGACACCCCCTGGAATTGTTAAGTCCCCTATTTCATTGTTACTATTATCGTTTAATTTTGAAACTCCGTGTATTGATGCACTATTTTCGATGTATACTTAGTAAAGCTCTTTAAAATCGAGGGTTTGCGGATTAGAGCTGGAATGCATGTAGACTCATTTTTCCTGTCTGAAAATCAAGATGACTGCCAGGTATACGCAAGAGAACTGGGACGAGGCTAAAAATTACCAAGAATGGGGGATTGGGAATTGGTAAGAGAGACAGAGAATCACCACCCCTTTTTTGTTATTTTTTTAAACCCGTGCCGCCAGTTCTTGAGCGTGTTCTTGGCTACCATTTGATTCCAGATAGGGACTGCTCATAGTCTGAATTAGAACCAGAAGCTCGTCACACCAGTGTGATGATTTTCTGATTAGAACTGAGTAAACGCAACGCAACTGTATACGACGGCGTGGTTAGTGGAGCGGTAAGATCTCTGCCTTCTAACCACAAGGTCCCAGTTTCAAACCCCGGCTCAGCCGAGTGTTGAACATTTGTGTGGCCTTCTTTTCCGCCAAAGTTTACTCAGCTTTCCATCCTCCCGAGGTCGGTGTAATGAGTACTAGCTTCTGTTGGGGGCTAACCTGCGACGGATTAGTGTCCGGTCCAGGGGGAGTCAATCACTGTCATCCGCTTAACACTACAGCAACCGGAGATGAGCACCGGCTCCAATGGCCACTTTGGCTCGTAAAAAGATTTAGGGTTTAAACGCAACTGTATAAACAAAGCAGCAGTAAGAAGGGAGTGAGTGTTTTTGCCCAACATTGTCGTGTCGAATTCCTAATATGAAATTCAACCTTTCGTATTGCATGGATTTACTTACATAAAAGCTGTCTTAAAAAGCTGCTCAAACATCAAAAAAGCGACTACTTTCATTTCATCGCCACTGATCTTCTTTCAGTTTTCTTCTAAACCGACTCTCTCGCACTTTCAGTTTTAACAGGTTAGACTTTAACACAACGCCCTCAATTATGACATAAGAAGCTAGGAGAATTATTGTGAGGATTTTGTACCGCGACTATAGTCAATGATGTTATGATACGATCTTCGCGGTCATAAACAAAGAGCTCATAGGTTCGAATCTAGTTGAAGCCTGTATTTTTTCAGGCTTCTTTTTCGCAACTAATAACTTAAACAGGAGATATTACATGGCCACGTGGAACTTAAACAGGGCATATTACATGGCCGCGCGGAACGCCAACCATTTGACTTTTGAGAGAGGAGAGGGGTGGAAAATTTGGCCAGTGCAACACGTTTTAGCTCATTCATGCGCGCATGCGCAAGCAGTGAATGAGTATTGTGGGGGTGAAATGTGGACGGAAGTAGACCGTAGACGGAAGTTTGTGGACGGAAGTTATGGATCGTGGACGGAAGTGAAAGAAATTTATGGACGGACGTTGTGGACCATGGACGGAAGTGAAAGTGTCCTCACCACCCATCCCTGCTTCGGCTTTAGAAAAGTCCATTAATCTTTGCTGCAATAAGCAAGTGCAAAGATCAATAATAATTTGTAGCTTGTATGCTGTTATAGATAAATTTATAAATCAATATAGAGGTTTTATGTGCCCGCTTTTCTCTGTTGGAATTTTATTCGCTTCGCGGGTCTTGCAAACATTTATTTTCAAAATCTTCCAAACGCTTCCCTCCCATGCCCTCCAAAAAATGTCTATTGGTCTGCCACTCACGTCGTTAGATCCACCAAGCTCAGGAAGCTGGGACTTCAAACAATGAGAACGGCGACGACGTGAACGAACATAGTAAATACAATAACTGCACGTTGAAATGAACTGATCGAGCTGAGCACCTGCATTTAGTTGTCGCTGGGAAAAGGGCGTGATAACGACGTGATAACAAAAAGTTCTAAGTATTTGTTTACCTTCAAGGGGGCATATTTAATCATTTTTTTGTTCAGAGAGCTAAAGGCAGAGGAACAAGTAATAAACAAATCAGAAATGTATTTTTTCTGAACCGCCGTCGCACATTTTGTTCAAGGTCCCTACTGAAAGCCAACAGTGCGCCCTTCATACCCTCCCTCGGTCGGTGCTCCGTTGTACGGGTATTTGAAGCTAAATATAAACCTACACGAATCAGAGAAAATTTTAAAACTAGAAGTAATCACAGATTAACAAAGTGCGTTCGACATCTTTGTTAGTGGTTTTCATAAGAAGAGTTAACAG
>JAOCPT020584998.1:0-10488 GCA_026546935.2 Palythoa grandiflora | reverse complement strand
AGATGTCGCCGAAACGTTGGACTTTTTTATCCGTAGTTTTTGCAAGTATATGTGTAACCAAATCACTGTTAATAAATGTTATGAATAAAGGTTTTTTCAAGTTTACTGACTGTTATGTTACTTTAATACATGTTAGATCATGCAGCAGGAAAGTGACATATGAAAGTATTATATTGTAAAAAATAAAAATAAAATCAGCCCGCTCGCATGGCATTTTTTATCAGGATAGGATGATAAACTAACCTTTTTTTTCTGGGGCCTTATCACCTTGTGCCAAAATCTGGACATGGTTGTTTGTGATACCTTGAACCGAAAAGCTAAATCCTTGAAAGGGAGATTTAGAGAAAGCCTCATCAGCACCAAAACTAGCTGTTCAAATTTCAAGTACAGACATGTGGCTAAGGAGAATACGGTTCACAAAGACTAAACTAAACACATGCATGAGCACCATGACATTTGGTAGACCTGTTTAAATTTTGGCTTTGTCCTCGTTCTTCTGAAATGCCTCCTGTGTAAGTGAAGTATCTAGCGCTTTTTCGCTTAAAGTATAAAGTTCGTAGTTTACTCTTGAAAATTCATCCTGAAGGGCACTGATTTGAACACCAGTAAGTTCTGTTTGGCTCTCAGCATCTTTTTTTTCTGATGAGGCACCTTCAGAGAAACCAAATATCACATTTAGAAACTGATTCTCAGAAACTGCCATTAATTAACTAATATTTTAGATTTATCAAGATCAAAAAGGGTCTTTTATAAAAGTGCACTTACTCTAACATAAAAATATTTGAAATCATAAAGAGATATATCCAGATACAACGGCAGATAAAAAAAAATAAATTTAACTACAAATTAACAATCATGCAATTTAAGTTGCAAAGCCACTTTTTATCAGAGTAGAATGTAGTTACCTCATTCGTAATCATCTTTTTCATATATTTCATATGAAGAGTTCATAGACCAATGAAATATTGGAGAATCTAAAACGAACTGCGCATTCACTGGAGCTAAAACAACTATAAGCAATTTTAAATAAGAAATATTTGCTCACCCTTGACGAAGTGATCGCTGAATTAATACGCGAGCTTTTGGTGACTCGGCTCCATAAGACATCAACGACAGGTTCGCGAGCTATCTTTAATGTCTTCTTTTTGTCACATCTTATACTCGATTACCTTTGTGAATAATTGGTTTTGGTAGTCTAAAGAATCTCTTGTCCTTCTAGCGGTTAGAACAGTTTGAACAATCGAATACCACACAAGCGTAAATGACGCACTGCAAAGTGCTACGAAGTCCCGGATATTACTTTTAAGTTTGGCTGTTACTGATCCCTCACAAGTGACGTCACGAGTGAGTAAGGGAGCAATCCAGGGATATGCAGAAAGTGCAGGAGCATCACTTCAACGCGCAAACACTTCAATTAATAAAATAATAATTTATACACGGTTGAAATAACTCTTCAGGGACATACAATATAAGTATCTATATCCTATTATATATTTTCTAGATTATCATACTGTAAACTATCTAAAATCAATCTGAATTGTTAAAAACTTAAAAATAAAAATCTAATAAAATAAAACCCTTCTTTCAAAGACTGAAAGAGTGCCGTGTTATTGCCCTTCACGGAAAAACTTAAATTCTTCACGGCACAACTTAAATTTTTCAAGGTAAAACTCAAATTCTTCAAGGGTGTAGAAATCAGAATTTCTAAAGACCAGTAGATGTTCAATTGATGCAAAAGTTTAAGAACATCTAGCCGTACATACCGTGTCGTTAGTAGTTTTTGAGCTGTCATTCTGTAAACGTAAAACAGAAGTGTTAGATATTTTACAAATTTTATCATGGCCATCAATATTCAGTATCTGCTACGATTGAGCGTGCCGTTTGCAGTAATTATACATACCATTTTCGTTCTCGGAACAACTAAAACTCCTTCGCAGCGCTCTTGTTCTCTTCTATTGGATCACTTCAGAATAATTTCAGGTGAAGTTTACTTCTAGTGACGTCACTTCCTTGAATACGTAAATTGATATCTGAACGTAACGTACTCACAACGTCACTCACCCGGCAGCGAAAGAGATCAAAAAGGTCATTCCCTCCCTAGTTTTGCACTGCGCATAACATCAGCTCGCAATTTGCAAAATTTCCAAGATGGCGACCATATCGCCAAGGTTTCCGCCAAGGGACAAAAAAGGTTGTTTTCGAAGATCTACAGAGCTCAAACGGCGAGAATTATCTGCAGCAAGGTGCAAAAAGGCCAGAAGAAATAGCGAGGATGTTGTTACGAGCGCTGAAAATCGCTGTGTCTCGAAAAGCTGTTTCGAGTTTCAAGGAAGGCGTGTAGTTGAACTTGGAGAGTTGGCGAAGGAGTTGGAAAGCGGCTGTAAGAGCTGTGGAGCTCCCCTTCGGTTGTTGAATAACTGCGGAGAAATAAACGTCTGCCATACTAACAAGACACGTCGTGGCAGTGACAAACGCAGAGGATTTTCGACATAAACAACAAATTAGCAGCGGGTATTATCGTAATTATTATTAATCAAAACATTGGTTATTTAGGTATGCTACACTCTGGAATTGGGCCGAGTCATATGAACGCGTTGTTGACTTCAATCAACATACCTTCTGTCAGTCAAAGCACTTTCAAATCGAGAAAACGAGAAGTTGGTCCTGCAATTGAGGAAGTTGCGAAGGCATCATGTGAAAAAGTACCCTACGAGCAGAGATTTCTCATGTCCACACGTAAAGCGAGCGAACATGAGCGAACGTGTGGACATGACATGAGAAATCTCTGCTCGCAGAGTAGTGAAAAAGCAATGGAGGGGGAGAAAGTGAACTGGAGGAAAGAGGCAGAACAAGTAGTTTCGATCGGGGCTTCCTACGATATCAGGGTTGGCAGAAGCGTGGCAAAGGGCATAATAGTCTGACAGGTCAGTGCTATAAAACTAACAAAACTAAAAATTTATATTTTTAGTTCATTTTCTAATGTTTTACCTTTCAGATGCCAAAAAAAATTCGGATGCAGCCTGGATGTGAAAACATCATTGTGCACAAGTAAACCACAAAGAAAACATTTTCGAAAAACAATTAGGCCAAGTAAAAAAAAAATTATTAGTTTCCCATCCAGAATCACCAAAAACATGAGGCGGAAGGTCCTTATTATTTACTATTTTGTTATTTTCCAAAAAATAGGTTTATGACCCCTTTGCTTCCAACAAAATAGTAGAATACAGCCTCCTCATCTCAAGAGTTCATATAGCTCAGGGGCTTTTTAGAAGCCGTGTGCAGATACCAGTGCCTGCCTACTGTGACTACAGGTACCTGGCTACTTCAGTGTCATTTAGTTTTCATCTGTTCTTAAAAATTGAGAGCTGCATTTCGTTTCGACTCATGCAGTTTTCGCATCCATTTTCATTAACTGGAGACGAATAAAGCAATAGTTCTGGCTGATTTTCAGAGTTGTTTTTTCTCCGAATTCCAAGTCTTTACTTGAGCATGATCATTGTTGTTGATCTTATCGTTAAAAAACAAGCCATCTCTCTGGCATTGGAGCTGGAGGCACGTCAGTCACCAGACCTCCCCAAAACGGAACACTGTAGTCGCAATTGACTTTCAGAGTGTAATTGGGCCAATTTTTTTTTTGTTCATTCAAAGAAGAGAAAAGGGAAGTAAATGATATATTTATTGTAGTAGACACTTGAGTCCTATAGGCCTTTTGCAGCTGGGGTCACATGACCTCAACTACCTTAAATCAATCAGCTATGAAAAAATGACATCAAAAAATGGAAAGAGCAGCTGGTTGACATTCGTAAATTTCAAAGTTTCAGCTATTGACTTCAAATATGTAAAAAATGGCAAGCAACAGAAAATAGGATATTTTATAAGGAATTGTAGGCTTGCTCTCCAGTACCATATTCACATGTATACATTTCCTTAGAAAAAGTTTTTTTTTATATTTGCTGTCATTTTTGAAGTATTTAACATTGAGACTTGAAACTTCGCCTTCTAACTAATGTTAATCTGCTCTGAACTCTTAATGTGAACATCATTTTGTCATAGCGAATTAATTTAAGGTAGGTTTGGTCACGTGACCCCCAACTGCAAAAGGCCTTTATTGAGTGTCAAAAGTAAATGACAAAATGCGAAATACCTGAGCAAGGTGACAGTATGCATGGTTGCTTCGCAGTGAATCATGACGACTTCTTCAGGGTTAAAAATAATGAAATAAAGAATCAAGATTATTATTAAATTCCCAACCTCGAATAATATGTTTCTCGCAATCTGATTGGTTCTCTCAATCTTGGTTATCAGCTCATATACCGAATGACCTTATATGGAAAGTGTTGCCAAGCTTAAAAATTTGTGCAGGAGGCGAAGCTGAGAAAATTTTAAGTATCGAAGGTTTCAGAAAGCTCATTAAATTTAATAAAACAATTATACCACATTCGCCCTTGTTTGATATGAGATGATTTATAATAGCCAACTCGACGCTTCGCACCTCGTTGGCTATTTACATTTCATATCCAAAGCGCGCTCCTGGAATAATTGTTAAATAGCATTATATTTGTATTAATTGGCCATTCCCCAAAAATAGAAAATAACATATTATATGATCGTAAATATGCAATAAGTAATAACATTTTAGCAAATAAAATTGTGAAATTTTTAGGCAAGATAATATCGGTATGGTATGATGCACATGGTTTTCATTTGACGCCGGCGACAGACTAACAGACAGACAGACAGACAGACTTGACAGACAGACTTGGCGTGTTTTTGGTCAAATACAATATAATTTATTTAATTCACAACAATTATACAATAATTGACATACAATTGGTTTATTTTAATATGATTACTACATCACGCTCTCACAGGTAAAAGTGTGTTCTCAAAGTGTGTTTTATCTAAGCATCTGAGAAAAAAACCTCTTGAAACACTTATGCCTCTGCCTAAAAAAGAGTTCAATTTCTACTCGGATTTTTACGAAAAACAGTGAAATAAAATAAAAATGCTAAACTGCTGTTACGATTACTTTAAACATTTTCAATGTGAGGACTAATTGGAAGAGTATCTGTATTTGGTGTAATTTCCTCTGCTTTGTTTACTGTACTGCTAGAATTTGTTACTGACATTGACTATCCTGCTAGCCATGGCACATTTGATTCTGGTACATTAAATTCTAGAACTCAGGCTTGCGGAATATTGTGAGACAGAAACTAGTAATACTGAATAGCAAGACAGAAGTTGAACATCTGAAATAAACAGTTCTGTAAAATACATGTATTGTTGAAAAATACTAAAGACATACTAAAGAAGCTAAACTGAGCTCATAAACAAAAAGGGTGCCCAAAAGTACAGACCTCACTTGATGGTTTCTCACTGTAAGTAGCCTATCATGTTCAAACAACAGGGAAACCATTTTTTTCAATATAATGATTGTTAAACAGTTGACAAAAAATGAATAAATTTAGTCAAAAAATCCTGCTTTAATTGCTCAGATTGCAGAAAATAGGCCTTTTGGAAAAGTGATTTTAAAATTCCTGCGGAAGCATGCCCGCGAACTGCCCTAGAAAACTTGTGCATTCGGCGCTTGTGCACCTCTAGCCACCGCTCAATATGGTACCCGCCTACATTATATGCAGTACCCTTCTACTTTAAAAGTTAATGAATCTGAGAAATCTGAGCTACAAAAATATATCTTTCACCAACAAAATTGCTCGACCTCCCCTTCAATGGTCTGTTTCTTTTTTTTCCCCATGTTTGTTTATTTATTTATTTATTCATAAATTCATTTATTTAGTTACCTACCTGTTTAACTACTTAATAATGGAGATAAAGTACCCTTCACTGTGTAAAATTGTAACAACAGTCATGGTGTTTTCTGTTCAATAAAATGATTCTTTAAAAAACATTTTTGTATAGGTGTTGGATCCATGGTTGACCTTCGATCAGGAAAAGTGTTAGCATACAGTACACAAAACAAACATTGTGCCATTTGTCAGTCAGCTGAAAGGAGTGGATGAGAAATAAGATCACATGATCTGAACTGGTGTTGTTCTTCAAAAGCAATGGAGCCAGATGTTGCTGTTGAGTTAGCCAACAAAGCAGTTGATCTTGGAGCTTAGATTTCCGTCCCAGTTGGGGATGATGACTCGGCAACAATCAAGAAGGTCAGAGAGAGTATTAACCATGATGTAGACAAGTGGTCAGATATTGTCCATGCCAAAAGATCGTTTGGAACCAGCCTTTACTCACGTTAGGCGAAGCACAAAGGACTTTTGAGTGCCAAGGTAACTGATTATCTGCTAAAGTGTTTTGGGTATGCACTCAAACAAAACAAGAGTGATTCTGAGGGGCTAAAAGCCAATCTGAATTCAATTACCGTATTTACTCGAATAAACGCTGCAGCATTTATTAAATCTTTCATGATTTGTGTGCGGCGTTTATTCGAGAGCGGCATTTCAAATGCTGTTTATTTTTTTAAACAACCAACCGTAACTTTATTTTAGAAAGTAGAAAAATTGATACAGTTCTTTGTGTGACTGTACTATGTACCGATCAAGCTTTACAGTTTTAAAACTACAACTTGTTGCGCTTGTAAACATGTAATAAATCAGTTTCTTTATACACCAGAAACATTGGATTTTCTGATAAACATTTATAAATAAATAATAAAAGCTGGTAATTATTTTATTCAAATAAACGCCGCACCCAGGTTGCAGTGTAAATATTCGAGGGTGGCATTTATTTATTTAATATTTTGGCTCTCAGGTGCAGTGTTTATTCAAGGGCGGCATTTATTCAAGTAAATACGGTATTCCACATGCTTTTGGTGAACACAGAGGCTGCAGTGGTTCCTGGTGAGGTAATATCTTAAAAAAACCCAAACTTACACCCATAGTTCCCTCTCACGTGGAAAAGATCTTCAGGCCGAGGGGCTAGAGCTGCAAGATGATCTGAAAGAAATAATGGACAATTTTGGCCAGAGTGCTGACGAGCTTTCACCTCTGGGAAGCAGCCAGCCAAACGAGGCTCTCAACAACAACATTTATAAGTGATGAGGCTCCTGATTATAAGATCTGATACTATGGTTCAAGTGAAAGTAATGACTGCAGAGTGGCTTGTGCTGAGAGCCAAAAGAATCTTGGTCACTCATATGTTTTACAGGTGAGGCTTAGGCTTTATGACACATTTTGCAGATAAAGTTTTTTTAATACTCTTATTAATACAATGTAAGCCTATTGAATTACTATTGTTTTTGGATAATATATACTAGCAAAAACTACCGATAAAAAAGTCCGACGTTTCGGCGACATCTTGGCTCCATTGAAAAGGGAAACTAAAATAATTATGCGATTTTATGAGTAACTAAGAGTTCAGAGTCATTAATTTGCATAAGTTACACAAACACCTTGGCGCGAATTGAGTCTGATTGTACATTTAAACATGGTCGTAATTGTATAATGAGTAACATTTCATTAACGAGACAATCAAACTTGTTTTGGCATTTTTGGATAATGTGATGTAAATCAGTATCTTAGAAAATTAAATTGGCTTAATAAATCTGATTTGTACCATAATAATAAACAAGGTGTATATTAAAATGGAATTGCTTCCCTGATGTTTCTCTGATACTGCAGGTATAATATATAAATTATATATATGTGCTGTGGTGTAAATTTATTGTTGGTTTAAATCTTTCAAACCAGCTTGATTTTTAATTTTAGTTTCCATTGTCAAATTGATTTGTTCATAATCACAATGCATGTGACACAAAAGGTAACACAAATCAAAATACTTCAACCAAAGATAAATTCATACTGCAATAATCTAACAGAATGTGTTTATTACGTACTTCAAGGGATTAGTGTTAGAGGCCAGGGGATACCAGAATTTTTATTAACAAGAACTTTTAATAAATTTAATATAATATCATTATGCTTTCAATATCAAAACTCTTTTTTGTGCCAATTGCATTACCATAGTGATACAGTTTTTTTAACCAACCATATTAGACACTGCAGAAAATACACCTTTCATCAGGAAGTAACAGTAAAATCTATGCAGATAGGTTTAAGACAGGAAGATGTCAAGACTTAGTCACCTGTCAAAGAGTAAAGAGTTCAAGAAGCAGAGGAGAGACAGAAAGGAACGAATTCGAAGAAGCTCAAAAACGAAGCAGCTAGAAAACAGAGAAGGAAAGCAATATGAAATTGGTTTGGGATTCAGAAAGGAGTCTCCAAATGCCCATAGTGAAATCCCCCCACCAATAAAACTAACTACCAGTAAAGCAAGAACAATTTCTTCAGGAAGTCAGTTTAACAGAATAGTTATTGACGTGGAGACTCCCTCAAGAGGTAATTATTTTGTTAGTTTTTTTAATTATTATTATTATTATTTTAGTGAAAAAAAAAATAAGAGGTGACTACTGTTCAGTTCATCAGTCGCAAGTCTGTTATTTTTTATTACATATCAAGTGTTATAATTCTTGCTAGTGCATGACAATTAATGTAGTGGCAGACATTGGCTGTTTTACAATCATGCACATGTAATTTATAAATCAAATGTCAACTAGATAGGATTCAAACTGCGGCATACTCGCTCCCAACCTGGAATCCAACTTGCATTGGGGGGGGGGAGGGGGGACTGTCAATTTCTGAGTAGGATCATGATATGCACATTGGAAAATATTAATTTGACCCCTAAAAGATATGACAAGCTTCCCTTCCTAAAAAATATTGAAGTACCCCTCCCCTTCAGGTCATCAATCCAGCCCACCTGATCCTGGATTTATTCAGTTTTACATACCCTGGGCTAGACCATTAGAATTATATTTACAAACTACTTGCAGTTATAATATTATATTCATTTCATTAAACTCTATAAAAAAAGAATGAAATTGTTTATTCCTGACAGGAAATGATGCTGAAATATTGCAGATTCAGCCTTGGATGAACAATACAGTCACTGTCGCTGATTTATTTGTCCCATCGAATTCATTGCTCTACAGAGATTGCAGATCTAACCTAATCGAACCGATCGCCCAGCGAAGCACAACATTGCTAATTTATTTGTCACACAGTTCTCAGATGTGAAGACACTGGAAAAACTCATATTTGTAAATTATTTTCGCTTTATAATTATTATATTTTTGTTTTGTTTAGATTTTTCAATTTTAAAATTGTTTACAAAAATCAGCGATCGCCTAACGAAGCAAAGCTGATCTGCCATCTGAACTACTCTGGTAAAATGGTCTGGACTAAAACTCCACCCGAGACGACCACGAATGACCACGAATGACCACGAGTAACCTCGAATGACCACGAGTGACCTCGAATGACCAGGAGTGAAAAATTAATAAATAAAAAATAAAAATTAATAAAAATTAATATAATTTACAATAAATTTAAAAATTAGAAATACTAACAACAACAACAAGATTTAACCGGCCTCTTAACCAAAAAATGCATGTGCCTCGCTTCTAGCACGTAACACAGGCAAAAAAATATTTGTACCCCGCTTGGATGTTCAGTGCTCAGAAAAAGTGTGTGCGCCTTTCTGCTCCAGCCACGTATAAAAGTAAATTTTGCAAAGTCAGTAGTGGACTGGCTAGGATTTGGGAAGGCGGTTGTTGCAGCGAGCAAAACAGTAAAGGTATTCTCCGTGAGTGATTTAATAATTTCTTCACGTTAGTGAAAGACCGCCATCGCAATAACACTCGTCTTGCTTCCAAAACTACTTATTCATCACCCTCAAACTACGGAATGAATAAGCGAAATGTGTAGCTCCAGTTCTCGCATATAGGAACATCAAATTGAAAGTTATCATAGAAGCCTTGTTTTTACGGTGTGTTAACAGCTTTAGCGTTTCGTAAGTTTTCCGTGCTGGCTTTTCCTTGTTTGTCAAGGACGAAATTTGCCCGTGTAAGCGGACGGCAAGAATGTAGCAAAGAATATTGCAGCACAGACTAAATTTGACAAGCCGGAAAACTTGTTCATTGTCTGCACGAGCAAATTTTTCTTGTCAGGGCAAACCTACTCGTGTAAACGGTATTTAATCTGATTACAGACCAACAAGTATTTCTTTGTCAAGTTTTTGACAAATCCTGTTGTTCAAAAAACTGTCATCCCAGTTTTTAAACGAGTGGACTTGACAAGAAAAACTTGATATTTTCCCATACACACAAGCAAATAAAAACAGCCATGTGGAACTTTTCAAGGAAAACTTGCTCGTCCATAACCGGCTCAAGGTCGTCTTCTAACCCCCGGGAAGGGGGGCGGGAGGGTACTCCTTTAACTGGTATGATAGAGGTGCTCATCGTAATTTAGGGGTTAAAATCGGTAATTTGGTATTTTTTGGGGGGTTTCAGAGAAGCATCGAGATTATTTTTAGGGTGCAAAAACATCCAACCACTGCCTGGTTAGCCTAGTTGGTAAGGCGCCAGTCTGCCGTGTGGGAGGCTCGGGTTCGATTCCCGGCCGGACCTTCACT
>JAOCPT020584937.1:0-10489 GCA_026546935.2 Palythoa grandiflora | reverse complement strand
AATAAAAGGGGTAAAAAAGCAAAAAGAAAAAAAGCAAAAAAAAATGGTTGGCTTCGGTGGGATTCGAACTGGTGGCCCCTTGCTCTGATTAAAATCCACACAACTCTAGTCTGGGCCGCCTGTGTCTGCACATGCGTGTGATATAATAGTCAAGGTTTGGGTTCCGTGTGTCGCTCTTCGGTGGACTAGTACCGAGTTGGTAGTTTTATGAAAATTTGTTTACACTTAGTTGAAATGGGCTCTTGAAAAATCGTTGAAAATCCTGGTAAGATCCAGTCATCCTTTTGTAATCTTGTTGTAGATGCATTTTCTAAGTTTCCTTTTGTCATCTGCTCAAGTTTTGTAGTTTTGTGTATTGTTTTATATGAGTATTTTTCCGATTTAGTCGAGTGACTTTTGTGTTCATGCCATGTGACTTTATCGTTACACTCAGTGCTAGTTTATCTTTGTAAATCCATGTATTCATCAGAAACATTTTGGCAATAAGTATTTAAATCCTCATTTTTGCCTTTTTAGGTAATAACTGGCTGCCGTCAGGGTGAGATTAACAGATTATTTGTACTTGCATTTTTTAGACATGTTATCTTGTTCATTGCGTATCGGTATTTCGTACGAAAGATCTATTTATTTATTAGCCAGTCTGTTGTGGAATGTATTTTGAATTAAATACTTAATACTTTGCCCTAATTAGATCTTTAGCTAATGTCAACTATATATTGATACTCTTGGTTTTTATTGTCGGTAATAAATAAGTGGAAACTATGCGAAAGTCTCCTTCGTTAGGCCTGTTTCAAAGGTCGAATTTTTAATATGCTAAATCTAATACAAATGTGATAGGACAATAGATTTTGCTCATTTGCATTAGATTTGGCACATGAAAAAACGGGCCTTATACTAATAATAACTTTTAGAAAATAGCCCAAGGAAAATACGCGCGCTGATTGGTTAATAATCGTGTTTGTATAACTCGATAGTTAATGAGGTGTAACTCGCGTGGTGTAGAGAATCTACATTTTGATGACAAATAAAACTATCAATATTTCTTCGTTTTTTGTTATTTTCCTTGGGCTATTTTCTAAAAGAAATAAAAAACATGTACTCCGTGTTTCTATCGAGTTATACAAACACTCGTGAAAGTTTGGGAGAACTCGAAAAAGATAGAAACACGGTACATGTTTTTTTATTTCTTAATTAAAGTTGTTAGTTTATTCATCAATTAAGTATTATGCATTGGTCAGTCAATGATCCTGACATGTCTGACTAACAAGAACTAAAAATTAATATGAGTTTTCCACTCAGTATTTTGTTGTGTATAAATCAAGGTTTTGAGACCTAAAAATGGCTTAAAAAACTGACTTTGGCTTATACACGGACAAAAAATAAAGAGACAAACTTGGAAAAAAAGTATCGATTTTGGATCCAAAAATGGTACAACAGTATAGACATATACATGAGCAAATGCAGTATTTATGAGAAAACTTTAATTTAAATGTACTTACCGGAACAATTATTGTAGGTATAGCTGGGGAAATACCTATACCAACAAAAGCAATCAAAGATTAATGATGAGTGATATTTTAATGAAAAAAATGTTCAAAAAGAATTTACACATTTTCTGGTCATTTTAAGATGTAAATTTATTTCATTTTTCATCAAAATCCATGAATGCAACAATTAATTCTTTGATCTCTGGAATTTTAAAAAAGGAAGTCAAAACAAATTTATCTATAATATATAAACAGAAGAAACTCTTACAAGGGACAAATTACTAACCCGAGTTAATCTGAATAAAAAGCTAAATCCAGACATTCTAGCCGGCTTGTAACAAAGTTTAGGGAGAAAATTAGGGGCTTTTTCTCTGAAAAGTAGGGATTTTTAATGATAAATAGCAAGAAAATAGGGCTATTTTGGGGCTTTAATGTAGAAAAATACAACACTGCTAACATTTCTCTCGCTTATATTCGTAAACTAAAGAAAATCAGTCAATGAAAATGACAATGATTGCAACTAAAAAATGATGATGCAACTATTGTCACAAAATGACTGATATGATTTCAATATTAGAAATTTGAAGCCACTGTCTGGTATTGGCATCACGTCCGTAGAGTAATATTCTGTACTACATGAGATAACATGTGAAATATTTAACAATTATTATTCCACAGACATGCATTGGATGTGAGGTGATAGATAGCCAACGAAGTGCGAAGCTATTTTCATCTCGTATCCAACAAGACGTGAGTGAAATAATTGTTTTATTAAATACAAACTACTGGATATCTGAGTCAAGATGAGTTTCTTAAACTTTTATTCCAGTAAAGTTGCACTCAAGTGATTTGGCAGGCTTTTTGATTAACAGAGCAATGTACATCAAAATTTTTGTGCACCTTTCACACAAGTTTGAAGTTTGGGTTTCTAATGTACAAGCATAGCACTTTGCGACGTTTTTGTTTTGTTTTTATACTTAATTTATTTAAATGCAATCAATGCCTTTGCTGGATTTAACGAATAACGAATTTACAATTATTGAAAATGATTTGTTTTGTGATGTTGAACACAGGAAGCGAAAAATTGCTTTTATTGACAAAATGACAATGTTTATTTAATCGAGCGACCTCACTGTTTTGTCGATGTGTGAAAACACTTCAGTTACTGGTTGAGTTCTTCTAATTATTTATTGAATTATTGAGCTTGCTTCCAGAGGGACAGTCAAGTAATTCTAAAACAAGGTATGTTAAAATTTTCTTTTACGGTTCAAGTTTCAGCTTTGACAAATTTGATTCAATGTTTTGCTATTTGCAGCTGAAAATTCTTCACGTTATACACTTTAAACAATTCCCTTCTTTGTTATAATTGGTTATTCTAGTTCAGGATTCTTTAAACATGTTTCATTTCAGGGCAGAAAAGCTCGAGCTACCTTGTGATTGACAGGTAGCTTGAGACCTTACCTTAAGAACTATCACCTTAAGATTGACAGATTAAACATCTAAGTAAACACATTTAGGACTTTACAAAGCCCAAACACTGCCTTTCGAGGTGGATTTACAATAGTAAACTCACTTTTCATCTACCTGCTATCTCCATAGAAACTTACTAGAGTAGAGTTTACAATGGTAAACTGTCAAAGGTCGGTCTCACTATAAAAGCAGTTTACGATAGTAAACTTCACTTTACGATCATAAACTTTGCCTAGTGAGACCACAACTAATATAATTTTAGAGTTTTGTTTAAAACACCCATTTACTTTAGGACAGTTACAGGATTTTGAAAAAACCACTTGTGCAAAGCCAACAACAAACAACACAGATTTCTTCCATACTTGACAAGAAAATAGAAACTGACTTATCTCAGAAACTTTTTCATTCTCTTACTCTTTGTGTGCACCAGTACTTGCCAACTTTTGACGACAGAATTTCTGATCTTTTCACATTTTTTGAAACCAAAGCAAGTCAGCAAAATAGAATTCTTTTTCCAGAAAAGCAATTTCTGGCCAGGTGTCACAAACACGTGATTTTAAGTCATATAAGAATCAGAAAGGTAAACGTAACGCCATCACATATCTCTAAAATCTCATCTTACCTGGAGAAAACTTGAAAACAACCAAAATTGCACGCCATGCGCCAATTTTGAGCCGCCGCGCATTTTGAAAATTTTACAGCGCAAACCGCTGGAAACACATTTTGCGGGCTCGTTTCCGTACCGAGAAGAACGAACGTTGTTGAAGCTTTTACTATTTTACAGTAGCATTTAACTTAAAATGTTTTAAACTATATTTTAGGTTTATTTTCAGTTTGCCAACACTTTTAGTTAAAATATACTATCCAGAAATTAAAACGGTAAAAACACACGATAAAATGCGACGTTTCAGAGTAGTCATGACTCAATTTATATCATCAAGGAAAAAATATAACAGATAATGCAAATTACATCCGAAAAATCCTTTAAATAATTTACCAAACAAAATTACTTAGTTTACATAGTTACAGAACGAACTAATTCTGTTGCAAAAAAAAGCACAGTAGAATTCGAATTATTATTTACCTTGAATTCACCAGCATTACGAGGTGACCGGGGGTTCGACCACATTGTCTGATACATTTCTATTTATTTAAATGATATTTTTATGTGTCCAGTAACATTCCGGAATCTTTGTAGATTACTGTTCTCAATATTAAAAAACAAGTTAAAACTCGTAAAGTTTTGGTTGTATTAAAGAGTTTTTTAGTACAAAGGATTGAGTATCATCCATGAATAATAGTTCTTTGACGGGAGTTGTTGAAACATTACACCTTTGTCCTCTCTGACGGAATATTCGGATCCAGACGAAATGTCTGCACACAACATACATCTACTTACAGTTCGATTCAAATAATTAAACAAACAGAAACCTACAAAGCCCTGTTTAAATTTAAAAGATATACTCTATGATATCACTCTTATGCCCGCTGTAGTTCTTTTGGTGTTCTGAATAAATTAAAATAAACCTCGGAACGAGACCACTTGCAGATTAGGTTCGCGCAAGTAACGTTGATTAGTAAGCTTACTGATGCCACGTATTTTTGAATTAGAACAGAGTAATTTATATTTCAGTTATAAACAACATAAATCCCGCTGAACTTTTGAAACTCTCTTTTTTTCTTATAAAAAACATAATTTCCTTGTTATATTAAAACTTCCCCAGTCTCCCTACTCGTCCATGTGCATTGTGGACAGCCAGGCACAGAAAATGTAAGTGAGAGTTTTCCCTCATTTTGAAACATGCTACAGTGTCACAAAACAACGCAAATGTTGTAATTTTCACCAGTTCATAAGAGAAATTATTCCATGGCCAGTTGCGTTTCCGTTTCTGAAAATGCCAAAGCTTTGTTGAACTTGTCTGTCATGCTCGCTGTCGAGGTCACAAGCTCCAGAGTCTCCCGAACAACCAAATCAACTTGCATACCGAGCAACATTTGTCATAGATTTGATGGTTTCTAAAAGCCGAATTTTTCCCCTGTAATCGCAGAGAGCATTTATAAAATTAAAGGGGCTTCAGATGCATATATTTATGGGTAATATTTCTGCTTATGGAACTCGCTTTTAACCATTGAGTAGCTGCATTTTGTCGATGTGGATATGTGATATCTAAAATTGTAACGCTGTAACAGGATATCGAGTAAAAATGCCCTCAGTGAATACTACATATACAGTTTGTCATTCGAACTTTCTTTATAATTTCTGCCTATAGAACATTTATTATGCAGGCAATGTTATTAAAATGATCAAAGTAATAAGTCAAGTGAGAACTACATTCATTGTGCCTTAACCACAACAAAAGTAATGTTCGGAACCGGTGAAGACCAGAAGTTTCGCATCAAATTCTTCACAGAATTTTCAGAAAATGTAATAATAAAATACACTCTAATCAAACGTTCAGCTTCGAGAAAGGATCAAAAGGCTTCAACGATATGGTAAAATTGAATAAACTCGATTTAATTGTATCAGCTTTTTCGATCCATTTTTCTCATGAATATTTGTTTTACCCGAAGAGGGTCTAACCGGGGCTCTATTAAAAGAAACAATATGGTCTTTATGTTGACTGAGCGACTTTCACGAATGGACAGTCTTACAGAGCTTCGCTCGAAACACGTCCAATCTCCAAAATTATTTTTAATTTTTATACAGCAGCCACAAATTCTTTGCCAAAACGTCTTGTTACTGTAACGAATCTACGGATGATTTCAGGCTGAGCGAAGAAGAAATAACCACTATAACTCGCGTAGTCATTTTCACATGAAATTGAACTAAAAATATTTTGGTGCTAGCACTTACCTGCATATATTTTGGACGTCCAAAGAGTTAAGACAAGGAAAATTGCAATCCTAGAAGCTAAGAACCCCATCTTTTCAACCCTTAAGAAGCGAGGGGTTGAAGCATGAAGGTTCGGTTGCAGCCTCTGTTCTAGCCCTGCTAGTGCACAAAGGAGAAGTGCGTGCTAGACAGTAAATTAATGCCGGGCAAATAACTTATGGCTGCAACCTAACAAACAACACGCCCAAGTTTTATGTGATCGATAGACGTAAGTATAAGGTTTCTAGTAAATACCGCATTCAGCTTTTAGAAGCGGTTTTGTCGTCTGGCCAGCTTCTGATTGGAAGATTATTGTGCAATGGATACGTCCCCTGATGGGGGACAAGTTAAATTCTAACCACGTGGACTGAGTGGGAAAATATTACCGAGGTAACAATGGACACAAAGAAACGGCTGTGAAGACTCCGCATAATTTTTTTTCGCTCGCAATTTAGCGAATGAGTTTTAGATTAAAGGAATCTGGCTATGATAACATTTTAATTCATTTGACACTAGGAGCCGACAATCAAACCGTACTCATTTGCGATGCGATGATCTCAGTGTTCTACTCTCATACGCACAGAATCTACAGTTGAGTTTGTCACCTGATATCATAAGATCCAAAGGTACACGTCAAATGCTCTATCTATCAATTGGCTTACATTTCTACAGGTAACGTGAGCTCAATGACGAAAGCCAGTGAAACGCTTCGTCAAAAATGAAACAATACTCTTATGAAGACTGGACGACAACGGCACCCTATGTTTCTTGCTCGCTTGTCACACAAACTCGGGTAACACTGATGAACACACAGTCGTGACCTCCAAATTTAATCTTCTTTTTTTATATTAAAATATTCCCATTGTAAATCCTGGTTCACACTCATCAAATAATTACGAAAGCAAGCATCCATAGCAAACTTAAATACGAAGGGAAAGGAAAGGAACAATCACATCGTCATAAGTGTTATGTTTATCCTTTTAGTTATTGTGCTTATTTCGCAAGTGTGTACCAGTGTTTCCACTTTAAAAGTGATTTTTTTATCTGGCGTATTTTGCTCTTGCAAACAATAACCGCAGTGGTGGGTACATATGGGTCACGCAGGTGCGTGGTAGTCAGTTTGGAAACCATCTGCAACAGGTTTCATCTCAAACCGAAGTTTTTATACAGATATAATTTTTCAGGAAATAACTTGAAACCTTTTTCAAAGAGCAAGCCTATGCTAATCGTCATTGTAAAATAGTAAAAGTTTCTCAGTCGGGAAAGCTAAGACAGAGTGTAGAAAGTGGACAATAGCAAAATTATAAAATCAGTTAACTTCGCGTTTTTAGCCTCACTGTCACGCGTAGACTGCCGAGAATCTATTATTTTTTTACCGATTGTAATAGACCTTTACTCGGGCTTCCGTATTATTTGGGTGACGTCACTTTTTGCTTTCAGGCACAAATTCCCGTCGCGCTAAAATGCTTGCGTAAAGTCCAACCTCATAGTCATACGTACGTAGAATGTTACTGTTACTGTTAGAATTGCTACAAGCTGTATCACTCACAAAAATAATATAACGTCCACAAATGTCCACAAATGTAATATGTAATAACAACCACAAATGAAATAAAATTTAGCCACAGCGTATAAAACGTCAACCACAAACGTAATCAAATTTTAACTACAAATTCAATAAACTGGCATGTCACAGAGTTTGCTAAAATTAGTATTAGCGAAAAATAATTGAAGGCCTTTATATAAAACAAAAGAACAAAAGTCTTTTAATTAAAATGATTAGGTCAAAAGCTTCAGGGCACAGCTACCACAGGAATAACTTGAAAGACTAAATGTTTGCTACGGGGAAATTTACATAACTCCGGGTTTTTGTCAAAAAGACTTGGAAACACTGATCTTATGGGGAGAAACGGAAACTGGAGACGATGAACAATATTCATGAAAAAAAGTCTTCACAGCTGATGAAGACTGATAATGGCCAGTTGAAATATTGTACATCGTTTCCTGTCTCTTTCTCACGTTGTAAGTCAGTTTTTTCAAGTCTTCGTGACAAAAATTTAGTTTTTCTATTATTTTCAATTGCTGACGATCTTGTGATCCAACGTTACTTAACAAGGATAAATTGATCGCCGGTTCAAGGTTCTATATTGATGCATTGATGCTAAATATACTACACGCTTTTTTTCTAAGAACCAGTAAATTTTGCCGAGGCTCATTCTTCTTAATTTTTTGACGATTTCAGCCTCTATTTGTTCTTAATTTGTTCTTATTTCTGTGAGCGGTTTTTAATGAAGAAAAAACAAACTAAATCAAGATATTGAAAAGAAACACCTTGCGCCACACATGTATTGTATGGCCGAATTTAGAGGTGAACTACCTCCATTGTTTGTACGTGGAGCAACCTTTACAGTGAATCTTTTTATGTTTTTGCCGTATCGCTAAGCTTTAGTCAATTTTCTACCGCAAAAACCTTTTTAGTTATGAAGCCTCAGCCTGAGCTTGTTCTTAACTAAATTGTTCTTAAATTTTGGCAAATTTGAATCTCATTCTTTTTATAAAGTTGACATAATGATGAATTTAATCGAAAACGATTGGCATTTTAATCCTTTTTATATCAAACATTTTTAGCCTTTTATATATATTGCAATAAAACAGTTAACCACAAATATAATAAAATTTTAACCACAAATGTAAAGCAAAAGAGTCAACCCCAACTTATGTATATCTAGACCATTACCAAGATGAAAACCGGCAGCCTTGGGTGTTAATTTAGGTAAACAAAATGATAGTATTGTTATTATTTCTATTTTTTGGCATCCGCGTAATCTCCATCAATTGAAAATAGTCACCACGTTCAGTTGTTTTTCCCCTATAAAACTAAAGCCTTGACGGAACATTACAACGAGCTGAAAAGATAAACTTCAAATGGCGTGATTAACTACTGTGACACTGTATTATTTAAAAACTTGCAATCTTCTCGAATTTCGAATTAGTATCTGTAATAGGACTACGTGCTGTTCAATTTCATTTATAATAATTATATAGCTTCGCTTACCTGCTTTTCACCATTCATTTTAAAACATTCAACCAAATCTTGGAGCTCTTTGAAGTAAACTCAGAAGTTCGTCTTCTTCTATCTCAGGAAATCATGCAACTGTTTAAAATATTGTTTACTATGCTTCGAAAACAATCGAAACAAAATTAAAACTCGGCAAATCAAGGCTAGAAAAGTCAGAAAACTCCGCCATTTTTTAAAAATTGCTGCTCGCCTCGCTGATGGGCGCGCGCGACAGCTTACGAGCGCTTTGCTCTGATTGGTCAATTCGGTGCTTGCTTGAAACTGATTGGTTTAGACAAACTATCCTCTTATTTATAAATTGGATACTTTGTATAAGTGTCCCGTACCCGCCCGTGAACGTCTTTGGAGAAACTGATCCAATTAATCATTAATAGGACAATTAAAATGTAATAGTTTGGTCAATAATATAGAGTTTACTGACCTGCTATATATTTAATTAATTATCAAAACTATAAGAAGCCGGTAACATTCTCTACTGGTAACTTGCACGAGCTCCCAAATATCATAGAATCACTACTTCGAAAAACATTTTGACTGATTTGAACCAAAGCGTCAGAGCGCTCTAGTTACGCGTTCAAGAATTCGAGAGGAAAATTAATGATTCTCGCCTTTGATATCTCAATCAAAGTATCATCTCCAGTCACGCATATTACAACTCCGGTAAACTTCACCTCGTTCTCTTGTAGATGTTTTCGTATGCAATGATTGCCTCCGTGCTGCTTTTACGGGCCGAGTGACAGAGCAAGAATACAAAGACCCAATGCATTGATCACGTGATCAAAATATAACGACAGGCGGCATGGACTCCTACCAATATTTATTGCATATATTTTTTAAGTGTTGAACCACCGTCACCTACTGGCAAACTTTCGCGCTCGTTGAGATATTTAGTAGTCAAAACGTGTTTAAAATTCTTTAGTAGGTGCTGGAATCCACAGCAGAACGGCTAGGAAAATGGATTCACTCACGGCCCGCGCCAGGTCTATCTTCATAAACTTTTGGTGGTTCGCGATCGGAGTGAATTCAATATCCACTTCTAATTTCTTTCAGAAGCTTGTCTAGACCCACCATTGTGATTTAATGATGCCAGCCTGGAAGCTTCGGAAGTGAAAATGGCTCATAAAAACATTTATACAAACAATACGGCCGTTCGTGACAGCTTGCAACATGCAAAACAAATGTGATGACAAATGGACGATTGAGTAGCTGACTTGTTAATATTTTCAACACATAAACGACAACTTTCAGTTTCTTTCCAGACATGTTTCCACAGCGTCCTCTGCCTTCGTCAGTGATAAACTAGATAATGGTATGTACCAGGTATATATAGGAAAATTAATGACAATAGTGATAGATACTGAGATAATAGAATCGTTTAGAATACAATAGTGGCATTTACAATTCAAGTTTGGTGTTTAAAGTGTTTGATTTGAATATTCAACAAGGGCTTTTCCATTAGGATATGCAACGCTTCTTTGATTTTCAAACTGGTAAGTTGAGGCCTGGTGAATTATTTCAAAACAATGTTCACTACAGACATGTCAAAAACTGTTTGAGCTTTGTTAATTTCTAAAGAAGACA
>JAOCPT020584888.1:0-10490 GCA_026546935.2 Palythoa grandiflora | reverse complement strand
TACTGTATGTATTGTAAACACATGAAATTTGAAAACCTGCGAAACGAATTTCTAACAAAACTATACAAAATTAATATAACTTTCAAGCAATTCGATAAATACAATCTATTTTTATATTTAATAAGTATGAGATATTTCAATTATGAATTTAACTAGTGCTTATTTCTACAAAATACAAAAAATATACACTACTTTAAGTTCAACTAATTTAATGTAAATTATCCACCCTTATTCTGTATGGATTATTGTATATTCGTATATCAGTACACTGTAATATTATTATTTCTATGTTTGTTATGTATGGAAATAACTCTTATATGAGTTTGAATCCATTCATTAAAGTTTATATAAGAAATGCATTTCAACTAATGGCGGCTGAAATGAAGAAGAACGTAAACTGAGATGGCTGTATTTAATTAATAATAATAATAATAATAATAATAATAATAATAATAATAATAATAATAATAGTATCTTTAATAGATTCTCCCATTCCGGGTTTTTCCGAAACTATTTACATTGTGAACAATTAATCTATCACTAACTAAAATATAATACAATAACTTACATTGATCTTTAAATCATAATCTAAAATGTCAACTGTTAAAACTAAGATGCAAGAAATGCTTTTTTAGCATAGAGATTTAAAATATTTTAAGGTTTTTGCAGATTTTATGTTACGATTTAGATTATTCCAATAGGTTACAGCTCTGTAACAAAAAGGGCGCTGTCCTGCAGCAGACTTGAATAATGGATCTGCAAACTGTCTCTTTGATGGGTCTGCCTTTCATGCACATCTGACGTCTTACTAAACTTTTCGCTTAAGTAATGAGGTGCCATTTTGTTCAAGCATTTATGCATTAATACAAGGTCTCTAAACATCAGAGTTTCTTTCACGGTAAGCCAGTTTAGTTGATGAAAGAGTGGCGTCACATGCTCGAATTTCTTTGTGTTGGTAACAATTTTACATCCAAAGTTCTGAATTAACTGTAGCTTTTTTATGTTCTGAAGAAAAAGAAAAAAAAATTACAGACCTCTGACACAAAGAGCCAGTTCTGTATAATTGCCAAAGCGGTGGTTTTATGAAGAAAGATACAGGAGCAGCAGCAATTGGACGTATTTTTGAATCTTTGGAGAGAGAAGGAAAGCTGATGTTCACAAGAAAGCGAAGCCGAGATAGATCATATTATGAGGCGTCTTTAAGGTTCTTTTTTTTATCTGTATTTATATCATATATCGTCAAAACTAGAGATAAAAGCTCGGAAAAATTGTAACTGCTACGTAATCAATAAAAACAACCGAAAAGATTGCCGCAAATTTAAGTCGTTTCTATTGTCACTGACTGATCCGCTTTGTAGAGTCCCGCATTGTTTGTTTTCATATCATGTTTATACCGGCCGTGGAGGTGGTTTTCTTGATTAACTTTATAAACTTTTGGATAATGAGTGAAAATACCGTCTCAAGACATTTGTTATAATCATTAATACAGCAGTTCGCCGACCGGTCCGCCATTTTCTTTGTTGTTTCTCCCAGTCTCCCATTAGGTGACCTGGTTGACCGAGAGAATTTTTCGTGTTGCGAAGCCAAAAGTTGCACGCGAATAAAATATGTTACGGACGAATTGCCCGCAAAAGTTGTAGACAAAAGTTTCATTTTAACATTGTAAATAGGCCTTTTGAAAATAGTTTTATTTATATTTCGAAATTCCTACCTACACACGAATTCCCGTGACTGAACAAGTAAAACAATATAATATAATTATGCAGAGTCCTTTGTTTATTGTTTATACTGTCACGAAGATGATACATTTAAATTGAAAACAATTGTCGTTCCCTACTGCTTGACATAGTCGCATGGTAGCCACAAGCACTCCTTTGGGTCCAAACCTTTGGTTTGCAAATCATTTCACTTTGCGTATTTGGCCTGAAAAAGTGACAATGTGTGGATTTGGTATTTTTGAAAGAATTGCGGATTCCGTGCATTTTTGTCCTAAACGTCCACGCCTTCTCCGTAACGTGTCTGTTCTTGCGTAACGCTGACAAGTATATGTACTAGTGGATTTTGATCTAGGTTTCCGTTTCGTTCTCAGTCGCGGCGGAGTGACTATATTAATCGTCTACAAATTTTAAATGATAATCTCAAATGGCGTTTCATGGCTTGACTAAAAGCCACCGGATTAAAATCTTGAGGACTTCCCAGTTGCTGTTAAAATTCTCTTGTGTCAGCAAATATATGAGAACGAATGTTAGATTGTCTTTTTTGAAACTGTAACTACTCCAGGCACAGAAATAGTAGTGTGGTGTTTAATAAAATGTGTTAATTTTTTGCTGTCTTTAAGGCCCGTTCACTTGAACACACGCGTGATAATTACGACGATCGATGGCGTGAAAGAAACCGGCGATTTTACCGCGATTTTGCAAATTCCTGCAAAAATATAATTGCGCTATTTGATAAAATGATTAAAAATGTTTTGCCGGCTATATGTAACATTGTTTTCGACTAAAGACAAAAATAAATTTCACGACTTTTTAGTCCGATGATTTAATTAATTTAAAAAATATCAATTCGCTAAAGAAAGTTAGTACGCGCGCTGATGATAAACCGGGATATTTTTTTTCGAAATTTTCGAACCGAATAAATGAAATCCGACTGCAATTCGTTCCAGTATCATGTAAAAACGTACGAGTTCAAAACGGCACAAAAGCTTGCTACAAAACCGGACTTCCGATAGATTGGTACGAGTAGAGCATGCGCACTACACTTCTACAAGTTTCCTTTCAAAGATGGCGGTAGCGACCAGGCTACCAAGTTTCTTGTTGTCGCTTCTATCCGTTGCGAGAGTACGAGTTTTCTAAACTTTTTGATATAAAGGCGTTATTGTATCTATTTTTGTTCCTGAATGAATCTCGATCCGGTATCATATACACACCATCTACTAAGTGTTGGGTGTTTTTGTTGCGATAAACAAAACGTCTGCGAGTTTTCGGCGGTAGAGTGCTTTGGGAATTGAATTATGGTTTTTGCTGGTTGTGATGCCTTTGTTTTGTAGGATTCTTGTTCTGTCTGCACACTGAAAGTTCTGTTGCCGATATAATTTTCTCCGCAGGTGCATTGTCCTTGGTAAATAACATGGAATTTGTGGTTGTTTTTGTCTTGCAAATCAAGTAATGACTATCTATCTTCAACGATTTCCCAAATTATTTCTTAAGTTTGCCAAAATATTTCAATTTTATAATTGTGTTATGTCAATTTATTTTTTTTAATTATTCATTGTAACAAACAATTTTATCTACCCTAAACACTTTTTATCCACAATATAAAAATTACAGATGTTTTTAAAAACATATTTAAATTTCACTGCAATTATTAGTGCAGGCTTTTTGCGTTTTCCGCAAAAAAAAGAACAGAAAAATGAGCACCAAAGGTCTCCCGAAATGAAATTTGTTTTTGCTTTCTGTTAGAACAGTGATGGCAAAAAAAATGCAGTAATAAGTCAGTATAACAATAACAAGATAGGAGACAAATTATATCGTATTAATTTGGACCTCGATTTATCTATAATTGCCTTCCAATTTTCTGAAATTTTACATGTGCAATTACAAAATTCCCATGCATAGCAACTGGGTTTCGTGATCGATCACCTGATAAAATTTTACTGAGGTCAATGTTAAAATATGAAAAGCTGTTGGCGAACTGCTGAAGACAAAGAAAAAAGACTCGTTTACAAGGTTCAGTTCTTAGAGTTCGGTTGAAGAAAAAAAAACTTTTAAATACTTTAACTTCTTTAAAAATTTTAAGTTAAGAATTTCGTCGCGATCGTTTCTCGTTTCATTTGTCATTTGTTTACAGTCGAGTGAATTCCCACACACCGACACACGTCGCCATTTTTCGCGCCTCTGCAAGTGCAACGGCAGGTTTGAAGTTCATTTATCGCTGAAAAGCCGAAACTGCCGAAAGTAAAAGTAAGTCTTTATAACTGTTATTTTTCGACTCCTTTGCATGTTCTGTTTTTTTTTTTTTTAATTTCGTTCTTTTCCATTGATTGCTATTTAATACTTGTTGTTTTGTCCCACAGCAATTTCCTGATTGTTCAAAACCCTCGCCGCTGGACATTTTCAGTGCGTAGACGGAAGTTGAAGTTTCAGTGCGTGGACGGAAATGAAAGTACCGGAAAATGTATCATACGTCAGGCAAAATTAAAAACTTCTACGAACACCAAATTTGCTTTGTGTTGTCATGCTGTTCTGGCTCTAAATTTCGTCGAAATTTGATAATTACGTCTTTACGGCCTTTTTGATATTCGGTTATGAATTGTGTTTGGCATTTTATGCCTTCACAGAGGGAAAAAACACACGCTGGAAAACAAACATCGGACATTGTTGCTGTTTACGTCGATCGTCAACATGGATTTGCTTGAGAGCAATTTGCTTTTAAGTTGTGCGTGTGGAAGATAATTATCAACTTCACGTAAGGTTCCCTTCATCCTGGAACAATGAGTCTTGAAAACATCGTTGTACCTTAAAATTGCATAATTGAATTCTACGATCAATTTCACAATTGTTAAATGCAAATATATTGTTTTAGAGCAGACATTTCAGGCGTCCTGAAACATGAGCCTGGTGAAAGATTTTATGAAATCTAGTTACTGTGTTTTGTAAAAGCTTTCATAGAACTGGCACGAGTAACAGCTGGCTCCAGGAGCCCTTTGATTAAGACGTTTTACTGTCTTTGTTTCGGCCAAAATTATGACGGATTCGGATTTGACACAAAAAAAAAATCTCCGGTTCGGCGGCTTTTATATTAAATTTGCGAGGACTGGCGCCGGAATCTCGAACTCAAAGCCCTTTTCACCGCCTTCCCCCAAATTCAATTTTGCGAGCAATTTTCTATTGTTCTACCTCATACCTAAACCTTAGTCCTAACTTAACTGTCAGCTCGCTCCCCAAGTCCATAGTTACAATACGTTGTTAGTGACAACCATAATAACTAGGCTTAGGTTTTCTGTTTTTCTTGGCGTTGCTTTCAGTTTCAATGTATTAAAATAAGCGACATCACCAGGGGAACTCAAGAGAACGTGCAAATATTTTATCATATTTAACTTGCTTTTATTATATAAACTAATAACTTTTAAACTGTGTAATTTTTTTCTATTTTATATACTGGCCTCAAACATAAATTCTGGAAAGCCGTAGGAGGAATTAATTAATAAAAAGTTTTGCATTGTATATTCTATCTATTTGATAAATAAAAAAGGAAAAAAAAAAGATACAGTGTTACTGTATTTGAACGGTTCTTGTGACAAATACAGATTGTTTCTCTATAATAAATCATGGCTTTAGGGAATATCTGCGGTCAACATAGGCCCTAAACGTAATAGACCTTAGAAACGTGTCGCCAACCAACAATGCGTGTTTATTTTGAATGTAATTGAAGCAAGAAACAACGTAACTGAGTAAAAAGCCGGCCAATAAATTATTTCCCATCTACATGCAGCCGTTGGATCAGTGAAGATCAAAGAGTGACCGCATCATTTTCAAAAATTCATCGTTTCGGACTTTCTATGACGCAAGTGGTTTTAAATAAGGTAGTTTATTATTTTGTTGTTAAAAAAGTAGTTAGTGTATTTCCCGATTGGCGATAGCTGATTCTGCAGTCTGATAAAAATGACATGTTCAACATTTCGCCTGCAGTGCAGGTGCCCCGATAACCCTGATACGAAATTGAAATTCTGTCAAGATTAAAAATCTCTGAATGATGGGCTGCCATGGCATATCATATTGCCTATTGGTTTTGTCTTTGTATGAATATGGATTGGTAGCTTTTGATTTTTATCGTTTTTGCACTTTTGTTTGACTTGTTTTGCATATTGCTTTGAAATCCAGAAAATTTAATTTTAAAAGCTCACCGATCAAAATTAAAATTTCCACTACAAAGTCTCGCACGAAGTTCCTAGAGTTTTTTAATTTTAAAAGCCCGCTCTCACAATCAATTTCATGTTATATATGTTGTAGTTTTGTAGTTTTAATCATGTTTAGAAGGAGAGCAAAAAGATAAGTTTTTTTATTATTTCCCAAGGTTGATTGAGGTGTGATTTGTCTTTTGAGTTTGACTGAGTTTTGGTTTATTTTATTTACAAGCTGATCAAATACGTAATTATGCAAAGTTAAAAATGGTGACAGCGTCAAAACAGCTTTGTTTGTTTGAAATAAACAAATGACGACTACGAAAAAAGACGTGACCCCACGTTTTAACTGATAAATAACCATATTTTGACTATCCTGCTATTTCAGTAAATTCATATACAATTTTTTTATTCGTAGTGTTTTCCGTTAATTTGTACACTTTCTTCTTTTGGGTTTTGGCTCTGAAAGCAAATTTTCTTAACCAAACACACATTGTCTGCATTTGACGTTTTGTCTTGTATTCACTGTCATCAATATAAATGCAAGCTAAAAGCTAGCCAGCGTGAAACCTTATTCTAATTTACAAATGAAAGATAATTATTTCTGAACCGTGCCAACTATTAGCCTCGAGCGCCGGTTCTTTAAAAATAATTTAATTCTCTAATGATTTTAAGAATTAGAAATTTAATTCCGAATATGTTTCTTCTCCGTTTGCCTCATCCTTGAAGTTTCAATTTCCTTTTTAAAATAGCTTTGTTTTGTACCAGATCAGATTACTTGGGATTAAATTCAGCCGGCTCTTTCCTTTGAAAACATTTAGGGATGGACGTGAACAAGAGAATTATTGAGCAAAGAATTTTGTATCTAGTATACGTAAAAACTGAGCGAATTCACGCTTTTTTATATAAGAACAACTTTATAAGAACAACAAGGCTCAAATTGGCCAAAATTTAAGAACAATTTAAGAACAAGTTCAGGCTGAGGATTGATAACTAGGAAAGTTTTTGTGGTAGAAAACTGACTAAATCTTAACGATACAGCATAAAACATAAAAAGATTCACTGAAAAGACTGCTCAAAAAACAATGAAGGTAGTTCGCCTCTAAATTAATTCAGCCGTACACACATGCGCAAGGCGTTTCATTTTCCAATACCTTTTTCAGTTATTTTATTTTTTCTTCATTAAAAACTGCTCGCAGAAATAAGAACAAAAAGAACAAATTGAGGCTGAAATCGCCAAAAAATTAAGAACAATGAGCCTCAGCGAAATTTACTGGTTCTTATAAAAAAAAGCGTGTATTGATATTTATTCTAAAGAAATATGAATATTTGCTCTCGAATTGAAACCAAGAGTACCGAATAATTATGTTTTTTCCAACATGTACACATATATTATATAAGATCATTCGAGTACCTAACTTAAAAACTGTAAAAAGTACAAGGAATATATAGAAGTTTTGAGAATACACATGCACTCAAATGTAACACCTGAATAATGAATACTAATATAAAAATATTACCCTTCCAACCATGAATTATGAAAGAATAGCAACCCCACGTGGCTCCACGCACGCGGTGAACAGGAGACTGATCCCAATACAACCCTTGGGTTTGACTGACTGATCTTCCGGTTATAACGTCAACACCTTCTGCTAAAGCGCTAAGTTCGTGACTATATTGAAAGAACAGTCTTAAGGCTTGTGCTGGATTTAAATTGTTTGGTTGAATATTCAATTAGTCAAAATTTAACCAAAACAATGCCACTCGAAGCACGATAAAATCAGGGATTAGAAGCGTCTTTCAGCCATGCGTGTGCTTACATTTGTATCTGACAAAGTTTACGATCATCTAAGTATAAAGGCCAAGAATGAAAGGAAAAATATTGCTGAACGTCTGTGCGACGAGAAACTCAAGTAAGCTTAAATTCAGTCGACGTAAAAGAGCCTTTGGGCAGCTTATCCACGACTTACTATAACTTTCATATAACCCTTTTAAAAACTGGTCTCTCTTAGATGTTATCATTTAACAAATGATCTCAAAAAGTGAACCGAAAGTGCCCAACCAAAGTTAAGAGTAGGGACTTACTATTGCTCAATCGAGCTTTTGGCATTGATCTTCAAACTGTGGCAGATAAAATGGATATCAAATGGCTTAAAACGTCCCTAGAGGCAAGGCAATGGTTATGGTTGGCGCTGCCCCTTCGAATTTGGTTGTTGTTACTGCAAAGTCAACCGACAGAAAACCGCAACTTCACTTTGGGGCTGTTGATTCCTTTTAGTGAATGTGACGCGCTCGGCAACTCTTACCTCTGCGGCGATTGGTATGCTTCGGCAATCACAGTTGCGCTACGAAGAATCAACTCAGACCCAAACTTGCTTGCGGGGCACAGATTAAACTTTATTTGGAATGATACAAGATGCAAGGAACTTCTTGCTGTGGAGCAACAGATCCATCAACTTAACGTGCGGGTCGATGCTTTCATTGGTCCTGCGTGTCACTGCAAGACGGCAGCCATTAATGCAGCAGCTTTCAACAAAACCATCATTTCATTCGTAAGTGACAAACACTCCTCGATTCTTATTATTGTATTGGGTAAATTAATTATATAGTATTAGTATATTGGTGCTAATCTTTGTGTTATATTGCTATTTTCAGGTTTTAGCTAAAGTTAAACTTGAACCGGTTATAAGTCTCAAGATTATACTGAGCAAAAGTTTGTTGGTGTATCAATATGAATGGTACAAGTTGTTTTTCCTTTTCATTTCTGTTATGTGGACCTTTAGCTGACCTTTGTCAAAATATTGTACAATTGGCATATAGAACAGCTGTTTGGCAAGTGCAAAACGGTTCCTTAATTTCAAATAATTTTTATACTTCTATTACAGTTGAATCGAACTTTTGCCGAGAAAGCATCGCGGGCGCATACCAGCACGAACTACGAATGTAGAATAACAATAAACAGCCACATGGCCTTTCTTGGTCTGTGACAATATCAATGCATTTGCACAAAAATAACAAAATATTAAAATATCAAAGATTTATAGAGGAACAGATGTTGCTATTTTAACTAAAGAAGGTTGGTATTTTGCTATTCCGTTTTGTGTCATTTATAGTTTTTTGTAACCTTTAATTGCTCAGAAAATTTTCGCGTTTTGTTTTTTGAATTCCTGCTGTATTCAGAGCCAATATATTTTTTCTAAGGAATAGCTATTATCATAAACTAGACACGCACTGTTTGTCTCTTTAACAGGTCATTATTGTTCGAAAAGATTTATTCACACTTCCGCAAAGAAAATTTGTAATATATTATACTTGCGGCAAGCGATTTAAGTTTGTTTAGAACGCCATTTTTAAGTGCAGACAACATTCCGTTTCAAAAGACAAATTAAACGAAATAAATAGGGTTTCGCTGCGTTTAGGAGAAACTTCTATTATAATCATATTCATCTTTTATCCAAGCTTTGTGTTCAAACAATAAATATGATCCTAACTTTTTGTTTTTGAAACTGTCAGTTTTAATTTATGAATGCAATGCAATGACACGGGACGGAAATGTGTCTTTTTCTTCAAAGCCAATAGCTCATTTCCCGAGGATGTTTTTGAAAAGTTGTATTTACAATCACTCAGTGCCCGGTTTACTAACAATTAAATAACTTCAAAATACAAATTCCTTATTTTTTAAACTTATCCTCAAATAAATATATTAACTTACTGAAAAATAAGTTTATTTATTTATTGAAAAAGTATACTGCATAAGGAAACAAGTACAAACACTATTTTTCTTTCTTATCTTTGAAATCGGTCAGTTCGGTTTGCGCTCAGTATTTATTGAAAAGAAATCATTTCCGTTCTATATTCTTTTCAAAAAGCAATAATAAACTTAAGTAATCAAAGTTTAAATTGCTGTTTTTTTTAATTCTAAAATCAAGCCCATTTCGTTTTAAGAAACATCTAGATTTTATTCATATTTTTTCTGCATCAGAAAATTATTCAATGGAATCAAGAATGAACTTATAAATTGCAAAACATATTTCTTTGTTTTCAGTATCTCGACCCAAACAATCACTAATCTAATAATAAAACTGTTATATCTTACATATATACACCGTTTTATTATCGGTTGGGAAAGATGCTTATATTTGATTATTCCTCTTGTTGAGGAATACATCCTCTGAATGAATTTTTCAAAGTAAGTGCGCGTCAAAAGCTTTTTATTTTGCTCTGCAAAGATCCGCTTGCCGGGCTTTGGTTTCTAGGCTACAAATGCAACTTGTTTGTGCTTTAAGAGAACAATTAGTTTGCGTTACCGATAATGCGGCGAAAGGGAATCGAGAGCGGCTTCATACACGTTTTTTTATAAGAACAAAAGAACAACGAGGCACAAATTGGCCAAAATTTAAGAACAATTTAAGAACAAGCTCAGGCTGAGGCTTAATGACTAAGATAGTTTTTGTGGTAGAAAATTGACTAAAACTTGGCGATACAGCATAAAACGTAAAAAGAGCTGCTCAATAGGTGAATCTTTGTTTACATTCCTTGCTTCATTAGCATACGTGCTTCTCTTTCTAACTGAGATACAAATTGAGAA